>CAAKHC010014642.1:0-22917 GCA_901007825.1 Macroramphosus scolopax | reverse complement strand
TCATGCATGATGAAAATAATCTTCGTATGAATGTTGACACTTGGCAGGAGTTCTTGACAGGACGGAAACCCTGACGCCTTTAGGGGAGCGCGTTGCATCGATGTCGTGTGATCCTCGTCTGGGAAAAGTGCTGGTCCTGAGCTCCATGCTCAGATGTGTTTTGCCCATGCTGTCTATTGCTGCCTGTCTGACCAGAGATCCCTTTTACAACAGCCTGCAGAATAGAGCGCTTGTTATCAAGGTGAGGTTTTAATAGCTACTAATCTAGCTCTCCAGCCATGTTATTATCCCAAAATCAACACCAAGATCTTCAAGAAGAAATGACCTGATAGCCCGAAGCAGCAATCTATCAACCAGGATATCTGACTTCGTAGATATAATTGTCATTTAATCATATGTGTTGTGTTCTTGTCAGGCTAAAGAGAGTCTCAGTGGTTCCAGCTACAGCGACTATCTGGTGTTCAGTCGAGCTGTGTTGGGCTGGAAGAGAGTTCAGCAGGAAGGGGACCGAGAGGACAGAGAAGACTTTCTACACCAACACACCCTGTCCAGGCACAGCCTTGGATTCATCAACGGTTTGTTTGGACTCATTAAGTCATCTTCCTGGTACACTGTCCGAGTTAAAAGTTCTTCCTGGCTTCACAATTATTGTTCTGTCATCAATACCGCAGGTCTCATCTCTCAGTTCAGTGATAACCTGCGCGACGCCCAGCTGGTTTCTCGTTCCGGCGAGTGCCAGCGTCACACGTCTCTCTACAACGAGCACAGCAACCAGGACGAGCTGCTCAAAGCTGTGCTGCTGGCTGGACTGTATCCCAACCTCATTCAGGTACATGGCGACGCCTTAGAATGATACTGCAGTATTCCATTAAAGGTCGAGTGACGTTTGGCTGTTGCGTCCGACTGTCCCGTTACATTCTACTGTAACATGGATCTAAAACTGTTCTGCTTTCTTTTTTCAAGGTGAAGAAAGGTGTCGTGACCAAAGGGGGCCGCTTCCGTCCCAACAGTCTGTCTCTCCGCACACACAGTGGAGCCGTCATGCTTCACCGCTCTTCAGTTAACAGGTCTGAGATGCTTCACGACTCAGCAGGTGTTTATTTAGATGTGTGTATGTAAATGTAATGTTTTCCTTCTCGTGGTTGTAGGGGAAAGGCAGAGCTCCCCAGCCGTTGGTTGACCTTCTTCAGCGCAGTCAAGTCCAACGGGAATGTTTTCATCAGAGACTCTTCTGCCGTCCATCCACTCGCCCTGCTGCTGCTTACAGACTGTGACATCACAGAGACAGGTTGGACATTGACCGCTCTCCTCTAATCAGAATCAGAATCAGAATCAGAATACCTTTAATGTCTCACAACGGAGAAATTTACACATTACAGTAGCAAAAGGGGACAGTGCACACATCAAAGAGCATTTATCAAACAAAATAAGTAATAAGAAACAAGTGAAGTAATAAGTAAACAAATGAATAGGTTAGTACGTTATGGAATTGCACATAGATTATTGCACATCATTTTGTGTATGTAAGTTATTGCATACAGTTATTGTAGTTATTGCAGTTATTGCATACAGTTATTGCACATATGTTTGCTCTTTGACTGACAACTCAAGCCAACGACAACACAAACTATGAAAACGATATCCAGACTCCAATGTCTTTATTAATATCTCCTCTTCTGTCTCAGTGACCGGACACCAAGTAGAAGTATCATTTCCTGGACGCTCGCTGGTGCGCTGTGAGCTGTCGGTGGACACCTGGGAGCTGCTGTGGGAGCTGCGCACTTCCATTCAGACAATGCTGTACCGCAACCTCAGTGATCCGGGCAGCGCTGTCACCAACTCGGTTCAAGACGGCAAGCTCATCTCCTTACTCGTAGAGCTCCTCAACAACACAGACTCAAACCCTTCAGGTCCCAGTCACAGTGACAGTGAGGTGGACTGATGACTGTACGCACTTTACACTTCCTACAAATCTGTGTGTTGGCTCTCCCTGTTGGTACAGAAGACCCAAAGAAGATGACTGTCTCATTTGTATGCGAGCTAGTTTTGGATTTATTTAATGTACTGAAGCACTGAATCAATCCACAGGGGACTGTTGCCTGCTGCTGTTACAGTCGAGGTGAACGATGACCTCCATGAAATCCATTTGTTTGGATTATGGACATAGTATTTATGATTTATTTGCTTTCTGAAAGCAGGAAATGAATTTTATCAATGAATATAAATATAACGGACGACTGATCAACAGTCTTTAAAACTAACTACACGCAAAGAATGTCAAATGTTTATTATAATAAATATTCAGGTAAGTGAAGAAAAGGGTTGAATTCCTTTATTTGTCAGCTCCGAACTGGAATCGGATTTAATGAAAGAACATGTTAACTTTCTTTACCAATGTTCTTGTTTAAGAAAATTCCTTCATAAACTGTGTGTGAAAGCTGCTCAGGCGTCTCAGCAGCTCCTCCATGACATCCACGGGGGTCATAATGCAAAACCTGCAACAAGAACAAACTCTTATTGAGCTGTAACATTTCCCATTCATCCGTCTAAAGGTGTGTTTACCGTATATTCTAGCGAACGATGCAAAAGCATCATACCTGATGTGGTGGCTGCCTTCCTTTTGTCCAAAATCACACCCAGGACGAGTGAGCACCCCGGCCTCCTCCAGCAGTCTGATGCAGTAGAATATGTCAGGAGTCATTCCCAACTCCTAAAATAGAAGAAAAACATAGGAAAACAGTATTTTATAACTAATACACCAGATATTGGTACGATGATGTGATCTGCAGTGCAGACTTGATTCTAGGAGATATTGTCACCTTGGCTTTTTGAAGGGCTTTAGGTGGAAGATGCAGGCTGGGGAAGGCAAACGCTCCTCCTTCCACTGGTTGGCAGCTGAGTCCCGGCAGGCTGTTGACGACTTCCAGGACTCTCCTCACATTATGAAGCATCGAAGTCTTGATCTTTTGTATCTCCTGCAGTTATTTTTTTGGCACGCAGCTTTCCAAAGTGAGTAACTGGGGCAGGAGCTACATTTGTTAATTGAAGACTGGAGGATCTCCTCACTGCAATAGTTAGGGTGGACCACACTCACCTCATTGTAAAGGGGATATGAGGGATCTCCGGGTTGTGGAGGGTTCATCATCAGATGCAGGGCGATCTGACCAGTCACGGGGGCGCAGGAGTCTTTCGTGAAAAGTACATTGATGTATTTCATAACAGCAGGATCCAGGTTCATCAGCTCTACATATCCACCGCGCAGACCACACCTGGCAGGACAGACAGACTTAACATCGACATAAGAACATCATCACATCGTTACGTTAAAAACTTACTCTCCCATGAAGCCTTTGGATGCTGAGTGGAAGGACACGAGCTCCAGGCTATCAGAAAGAGGAGGCCCCATCTCAGACAGAACCCTCTTGTACGACACAAACTCCCTATCCTCCATATAAACACAGTCCTGATAGACCTGTGGACGCGTGCATAAAACCAATGTGTTGATTAAGTTGTTAATAGTTAGGAATCTATCATTGTGCCACAATATGACCTCATCTGCAAGAAGGAAGAGTTTCTTCTCTGAGACAAACCGGATCACGTCTTGTATTGACTTTCTGCTTTGAACATGACCTGTAGACCACACAGCATGTAAATAACCAAAACATCCTTCAACCTATTCAGCCGATCTTCAGGAGAGATTTTACTACCTGAGGGGTTTCCTGGGTTGATGACATACAAAGCGACAGGGTTACAGACTCCCTTTGCAGATTCCAGTGCTCGATGCAGCTCGTCGATCTGCAGCTCCCAGCCGTGCTCCTCATTCAGGTAGTAGGGGACGATGACTGCTCCCAGCCCAGTTAAAGACAAAGTAGATGTAGAATGGCATGGCACTGGAGTTAATACCCCGGTCCTGAGGGACCCCTCGCTGTTTACCAGGACTTCAAGAATGTTCTTGTGGACAGTCAAAGATAATGTTAATCCACAGTAACACAGTAAACAAACATAATACAAAGTAATATTGATTGTTTTACCCCGAGCGACCACTGTGAGCCTGAACTGATAAATATATCTTGAGGATGAGACGGCGCCCCGCCATCTCGCCGGGTTATGAATTCAGAGATATTTTGGACAATTTCTGATATTCCCGCTGCATCAGTATATGAACCTGAGGACAGAAATATTCTGATAAACTCAAACTGTGAAGACATGGTAGGGCAGGCTTATTTATTTCATTGTACTTCTGTGATATCTGCTCTAACATAGTATTCTATCATATTTATATCATACTATATATTATTCATATCTTTGTATTGTGTGTGAATAATATATACATGAGACATGCAGGATATATAACACAACATACCTACATAAAGGTGTTTATTAGTCACATTAATCCATATATAAATACATGGATATGTATAGTACACATATTACGGCTGCCAGAGTATCACTATAAAACATCTGGATTTCTTTTTTTCAGATTTTTTAAAACAAATTCTTCTGTGCACCTGAAACCAAATATCATTCACCTTCATTGTATGTGAGTAGTGGCAGAATTGTCAGATGAAGATGTTTGAAAACGTTGGCGAATGAGAATTCAAGAAAATGCTAATACAATTCATAAGCAATAAAATATGAATGAATGGAATATGTGTTTTACATCTGTCTCTGAAGCCATAGCCAGCCCTTACCTACACTCCCTCCGGCACATCCCTGAAGCAGCTTCTGTGCCCTCTGGCGGACGTCCACAGGCAGTTTGTTGCTGTTCATGAGCTGAGGGTAAAAACAGGCTGCAAGAACCTGACGATCATGTAGACACATATTAGACGAAGCTCATGCACTTATACTTGCATTATAATGTACCTGTCAGTCTTTACCTGCCGGACAAATGACAGAGGCTTCACACCTGCCCTATGAGGGTCACCCCAGGAGACGTCTATCACCTCTTTATATGGCTTTCTCACTCCCTTTGGACAGGTGAGATCAAACGCTCCAGATATCACAAAACAGCTGAGCTTTAATTCACATATAACATTATTATGTCGGACTCTTTACCTGTCTGAGCATTTCCCTGATCTGACTTGCCCGTCTCGTCAGAGCTGCCGAATCCAATTGCTTCATGCTCTTCACATTTGGGATGATGTACTCCAGGACAGACATCTCTGTAACTCCTCTACAGCCATCTGGCAGACCTGTGCTGAGATCTTTCTTATGTCCCGACTTTGAAGTTAAATTTTGTGCATGTAGATTTCTAGTTAAAGATAGACATGGAAGAATGTTGTTCTAGGTGCCTTATTAACAAATAGTCCAGTCAAGGGGCAGACTGCTGTTGGCAGTGAGTCATTTGACTCATTGACCTGATTCCCTAACTTATTGACATACTGGATACAAATTTACTAAATTTTAACTTGTAGTCCGAACTGTGTGTGACACCTGGTGGAAATTACAAGTAGCCTTCTCTGAAGTCTGTCTTACATTAGAGTTTAAAACCATACAGATTATACTGCTTGATCTATGTGCAGTATGTATTTAACACATATGTTGTGTGTATTTAAAGACAAGAATATTAAATACACATACAATCCCATTCATGTTCCACAGCTACACGTTTTAAAAACAAATAGGTTGCACTCATATTGGATTAGATGAAATCATACCTTGTCATTTAAAACCTATTACAAAGTGTTTTTTTGTTTCCCACATAAAGAATAGTTTTTGCTTTTATTGTACGTATGTTCAACTACTGCTGTGTTGAACATACTCGCTCTACAAAGAGTCTATTAATCAGTTACAGGTCATTCTACCTGCTGCTGCAGAGAAAGGGTCTAAATTGGCTCCCAGTTAGTTTGAGGATATATTTACAGATCATATTACTCGTCTGTGAATCTATACATGATGTTTGGCCCTGACAACTAGATTAATATATAACAGGAGAAGATTTCACTGAGCCACAATCTCAAAGACCTTTATTGCTATATTGCAGATTTTGTTTGTTTTGTTGCAATGGAGGACCTGTTATCTCTGGTCAAGGTTTTGCTTTCAGCAATCACATTAACATCGATTTATTAACTTTTTATAATAGTAATAATGATGTATGACTTCATACATATAGTGTTACTAACACTGCAGAAATGGTTCTTGTTAAGAGATAATTAATGATAATGGTATTATTTTCAGTTTTGTGAATGTCAGAAAGTCGGTTGCTTGGTGTTTCTGTACGGACATAAATAAGAGACGTACTGCTGTACTTCCTGTTTTGTTTTTCCTTCGCTCGGTTTCTGCCCGGGTCTGGTAGAGATGGAAGCATTTGCGAGGCGGGGAGACGACTGCAAAATGCCCATGGAGAAACGCTCCCTCGTCAGACACCGGTGGACCTTATAAACTGCACAGAAAGTGCGGGCAGATCGAGCACTTTCCGCGGGGCTTCTGACAGATACCACTAGCCCACCGACATGGCACTCAGCTCCGGCGGCTGGGCTCCTCCAGTCCCGATCCCTGCCTCGTCCCAACAGGCTGCATGCGGCGGGCCTGCATCGACAACTTGCTGCAGCACCGTTTTAATGTCAGTCCGGGTTTCGGTGTGTCACTCCGGGATCCGGCCGCTATGCCTCCCCGGAGCAGGCAGCGAGGCTCTGCGCCTCCAGCTCAGCATGGACCCCAGTCGAGCCGGAGAGTTCCGCCTGGCGCTGCGGGACACCAGCGGAACCCGCAGTGTGGTGAGATTTCACACATGTGCCAGAAGATGTGCTGTAGTATCCGATTACAAAGTCTAATCAGTCACCCTGCAGCATCATATGCCTATAGGCTATCTGTTTCCGGCCTGTTATGGACCTGTCAGTCAAATACTTTCAATCTCACACGATTCGTAGATATAACTGCAGCAGACCTAATTTAGCAGAAACCTACATCATCACCCAAAACTGATTTTCAACCCGCGGAGATACCGTATTTGACACATCTGTCAACATCTGTCCATCACCGCTCAATATCCTTGTTTAGTTTATTAGTTTGCTTATCTATAGACTATATCTACATATTTGTCTTGATGTACAGTCCATGTTCTCATCTGACAATAACAACAGCCGTACCTCAGCTAGTATATGCAGTATATGCTGTGTTAAAAACCTCGTTAATTTACAATTTCATTTTAAGGTGATTTTACTTTCACTTTCATTTTCAGTCTGTTTTGCCACAACACACTCAGCAATCAGACCGGCATCATGAGGAAATGTTTCAGCTGACTCGCCTACGATTAACTAAATTGCAAATCATTGCATGACCAGCTGATACAGTATTAACCATTTCATTTATCAATCTTTGTATTTAGTTAGGAGTCAGATCAACCCCTCACTCCCTCTCCAGCTCCACTGTCTCGTCCACCTACGGTCACCTCCAGTTGTAAAACTCTAAACTATAATCCACATACCACTTCCACTCCTTTTATACAGTCTGTGGTTACGGTGTTTTGTCTTTATGCTGGCTGATTCTGCCTTTTAAGAACTAAACCTCCTTTGGACTTCTCTGTGTAAGTATATTAAGTTAACATCGGGTCGTCTTTCCCTTGAAGTACTGCAGGTACTCAAAGAATATTTCCTCAATAAGCTGAGAACTTCTCCTTCAGCGTTATGGCTGATTACTGTCGGCGTCATCCCTCAACTGTCGACACATAAAACCTGACCTTCCTTTGCACTCCGCCTGTCCCAGTACATCCAAACTTTACTCTCAAATCTCCCTGTTTACCGTCTTCCTAAAGTCTGACTGGCTTGTAATCTTCTTTTCATCTTCTTTTTCATCTCCAGTCAGACAGATGTCCCCTTGACATTTGTGATGCTTCTATTTTTCTTTGATCTCAGCTTCTTTCAGCTTGTCATTCTTACCTGGAGGACTTTTTATAGCAGAATATAAATAAACTCTGTGGCAGGAGGCTAATCCCTCTTTGCCTCCTTTTTCTACCCGCAGAGGCTCCGGTTCCACCAGAGGAGAGATCACACTCGTGTGTTTCACACTGTCTGAGTTTTGTAATTAACTTAATCCATAAGTGTGTCAAATGTAATGCTGGAGTTTAATACTGTTTCAGGGATGTTCATGGGTACTGTAGCAGCAAGTATCAGTGTAGCCTCACATCTTATTGCCTGATATCACCGGGCCTGTGTATGTAATTTAAAAACAAAGGTAAATATTAATGGTTGTAAATTCTTTTGCTTTATTACTATAATTTACTACCATTTGTTGAAATATTTGTAAGTAGAAATCGGAGCTGTGTGTGCTTCTTTTCCTGCAGATTGGCTTTTGGAAGAGAACAAGCCTGTTTTGTTTTTGATTTTCCCTTTTTCTGTTGGTTTTCTCCCTCAGTTCATCGCAGAGTTCGACCTGCGCTCGGTGCAGTACGAGCTCAAATCCCCTCGCTGCCACGAGATGCGTCTCGCTGCTCCGCCCAACGAGTGCATCCGCTTCAACTTCCGCTGTGACCGCGAGGCGGAGGAGTGGGCCACGGTGGTGATGTCATCACTGAGAGAGGCACATCGAGGTCAGTTCGATTGTTGTTTTTCTTTATAATCTGTCGTATTCAACTTTATTACAGGAGTTTAAGTCTTATGTCTTTAATTAAACAGACATAAGTAAAGTGTCTGTGTGCAACCTGAATACACTCGTGATATGAAAGCATGATTAAAGTGTCTTGCTGGTGCGTTCGTTCACCCGGGGTAATGTTGACATCTTGTGATCGTGTGTGTTGACAACCACACGTCTCTCCTCTCTCCTCTGACAGTTGCAAATATCAGCACATATGAATCCGACGGCAGACAAGCGAACGCGGCCGCGGCCGTGGATCAGTGGAGTTCAGCCTCGCTGCCTCTCACCGGTGGGTGTCTTTGTTTACAGCTCTGTGTTCTGCCTTTCTCTTGCTTGCCCTCAAACTGTCACTTATGAGCGCTGCCTCTTTGTTCTAGAGGAGCTATGCTTGGAGCTCGCCAGGGCGATTGAAGCTGGTGACACCCAAGCGGCTTCACAGCACGCGTCGGCTCTGGCTCGGCAGAAAGCAGTGCTGACGATTCAGCTGTCTGAAAAAAACTATGCGGACGGAGAAATCAGGTGAGAATGTTGGATGAAGTCACAGGGACTTCCGGTTCCTCTGGATTCCAGTTAATGTGCAACTTCTGGTGCAATACCTGTCTTGCAGTTTATCTGTCGTGGTGGAGGATGTTTCGTCATCCTGTTGTGTCACAGTAAAAGTATTCCCCTACATGACTGTGGCTGCACTCAAGCAACAGGTTAGAAAAATATTATTATATCATTAAATAATCATAGCATGCAGAAGCTCTGAGAGCTCCACTGATAACCCCCCTTTCTCTTCTTCAGGTGTTTCTAGAGTACGGTTTCCATCCTCGTGTGCAGCGCTGGGTGATTGGTCAGTGCTTGTGCACAGAGCCGAGGTCACTGGCCTCCTACGGGGTGCAGAATGACGGGGACACGGCGTATCTATATCTGATCTCTGCTCGCCAAGCCCGCATTACGCGCCATTTGTTCCAGCAGGACCTGGAGAGTGCCGTCCTCGCCCCACCTCTTCCCCCAGGCAACGGTCCCACCTCTCAAGACTGGAGAGGCTATAGCACCCTGCCCTCAAGGCTCCCCCACAACAACCAGGGTGAGTTACAAACATCCTATCACTACTTTAATACGTTGAAAACTAAAGCCTAGCTCGACGTCCCTCATTTGTTGCTTCTGTCTACTGCAGGTGGAGGAAGCGATAAACCTGGTGGCATTCAAGACGCCCTCGATATTGAGAATCTGCAGCTGAACGACAGACCCAACAAGGCCAGTAGAACTCAGGTACGATGTCAGTTTGTGCTTCCTGTTAACATCTGGGTCTCTTGTGTTCAACTTCATATTTACGTACAACCGCACACATCAGATGCACTGAAATCTAGAATTGTCAGGATTTTGTATTTACCTTTAAGAAAAATTAACAACCTTGACACTGCGGATGTGTTTCCCTGCTTTTGAACGGAGCTGCGACTCCTGCTTTCATCCAATAATTGTGCTAAGCTAAGCTAATGCCGGTTCAACGCACACAGAGACACATTTTGGTTAAGTAGTAGCTTGATGTTTTTTAATTGGTGTAATTTCCTCCCTGCAGACAGAGTGGGCGTGTCCCTCATGCACTTTCATTAACAAGCCTTCCCGTCCAGGCTGTGAAATCTGTGCTACAGCCAGACCGGATGCACACAGCAGCATCCAGCAGGTTCGGCACCGTGTCTGACAATTAGCATCTTTTGTCCTTCTCTTTTTTTTTTTGATGCATAATCACCTCTTTTCATCCCTTATTCAATGGCACAGGAGAAAGGAAGGAGAGAGAACAGAAGAGAGCCCGGTTTAAGCAGCAGCAGCTGACTGCCCATCGTCTCACCATTTCTCCACACACACACACACACAGAGTGATAATTCTGCCATACATGTTGACATACTCACATAAAGATTGTCGAGTGCACTGAGAGTCCTGACAGCTTGCCGGCTGTTAAAGCCTGGATCGTTTGAACACTGTAGCATGACACAGAGCTGCACGGGTCAAAGCTCAGGCGATGAGCTGCAGACAGGGCGAGTCTGCTTTGACCGTTGACGGACATTTGAAGCATTTACCCAGACCTCTTTTTTTTTCTTAATCAAAGGGTGCGTTTGTGTGTGTGTGTGTGCTGCAAACACAAGCAGCCCAATATTTATTTTAAGGGAGGACGTGATGTAACTTTGCATTTGATTTCAGCTGAAAAATGAGGGAAACTTTCAGTTTCTGCCAAATGTGAAGTTAAAGCAGCGGTGAAGCCTCGTGCAAACACCCGATCTGTTCGTCAGGGTGTCATCTGTTGGGGCCAAACATATTGGCCATGTAAAAAAAAAAAGAAAGAAGAATGGATGAGAGGGGGAGCTATGTCACGTTTACAGTGCTTTTATTTTTTTAAAGACATTTTGTTATTTTCAACAAGATTCATTGAGTAGTCGATGTACATTTTAGCGGTGGATTTGATTTGATTCCGTCTGAGCTGTGACAGCAGTGGAATGATCCGTTTTCAAAACATAATACTGTAAAAAAAAAACTTGCATTAGCTGAATAAACATAATGAATCAAATCATGTCTATATGTTCTATTTAAAGGCCCAACTAGAGTTTCTGTTTTTACAGTATTGACACACATGCATAACCTTCCATTACTATTTTGAACAGCTCCCAATCATGTAAACATGGTTACTCATCAGTACAATCAATATATCGTCACACCCAGTACAGTAATGTGTTATAATTGTCAGTTCTGTATTTAGGCATTTATAAATAACATGTGTTTCAAAGAAATGTATCAAAACAAGTATAAAAATATTAGACGTAGTGATGGCTTGTTCAACAGATGTACAGACGTCCTTCACCACCTTGGTTGAACCGTCTTCCATCTTTACCGCCCTGCAGGATTAAAACAGTGCCTCCAGAAACACAAACAAAAATCCTTCGACCTTAAACCCAACTGTGTTACTACAGAACGCCGCCCGACATGATGTTCGTCTCTGATTTTTTAAGAATGATGTTTGGAGTTAAAAGTGTAATAGCAAAAAGAGTCACTGCATTTTTCCCAAATCAACTGCAGACATTCCTCTTCTTCTCGCCACTGGATTTAACAGCCATTGTTCACATTCCCCTGGTGAAGACAAACCTGAGAACACCTCTGGAGGTTATAAAAGCCTTCATTGGTCTACTTCCAGAAGAGGATGTTCCAGAAGAGCAGCCAGCAAGGATAAACCAGTAGTGCTATGAGTGGGTAGACCAGCGAGCCGTACAGCGAGTGGTCCAGGATGCCCTGCGAGATGACGGACAGATAGAGCACCCAACCGTCCTGGAAGCTGACAGGCATCTCCTGCAGCTCTTGGAAGACGAAGACGGAAATCAGCAGAGTGAAGGCCGGGCTGAGGATGACCAAGATGAAGGCGGACAGAGCCCTGTGTGGAGAAGGAGAGTGTTCAGATCAGAATTACTAGGATAAAATCCAGCTCATCATTATGCTTCATGCTATATTAATATAATCAGGTCCAATACAAAGCAACATCATAAGGTGTTTATATCTCTAGTGAACATCAGGAACCGTTGAGAGGGAGGAATCGGAGTTTTACTTTGGGACGTGAGGTGTGACGAAGGCAGCCACGGGCACCAGGGTGAGAGCCAGGATAAAGCCCAGGGAGAAGTTGATGAGGGCGGTGCAGCCCAGCAGCACAGCCAGGTACAGCACAGCGACCAGCTTCAGCACCCTCCAGCCCTGCTCTGTGCCCTCCCCGGCCACGAGTCTGCAACAAACCGGACATGCAAGAAATGGGTTCCTCAACAATGGACCGAAGGTGCCACTTAATTTGTCTGTACATTGTAAAAGCTTATCAGAGCGCTAAAGAATAAGGACTGCCTGCTAAGGTTAGGGCTTCACTTATCCAGGAAACAAGCTGTGTGGCTTTATATGATGTGTTTGCAAAGTTTACAGAAGTTTTTGAGAGCAGAACAGATGAGTGTTTTGTTTTTCAAAGGCATGTCGAGTTTCAGAAAAACTCCAGTGGCAAGTTATTATGTTAATACACTGGTTAAAAATATACATATATTATGCAGAATCTTGTATCAATATGTGATGTCTTTAGTAGTGTAGAAATACAACATTCGTTACCTGTGTGTGTTATGAGGTAAAGCCAGGCCTGCAGTGTAAACAGCAATAGCTGTCAGGACCACAGCTTCAGTCTCAGACACTGGGAAGTGCTCCAGCGCCATCTCTTGAAAATGGATTGGCAGGGTGAACAGAGCTACTCCAGTCAGATGGCTGATCACCAGAGGAGTCAACACGGACAGAACTCCAGGGCTCGACTGCTTTGCACAAAGTTGATTCAATTGTAGACGTAAATCGCAACTCCAGTCTATAATTACATTTCGGGTGAATTTGTGACAGTGTGCGGATCTTACCTGCTCAATGGTAGCGACGCCATCTTCTGTCCTTGGTGGTGGAGCTGCCAGTTGAATCCATAGGTCTAAGGCCTGTATCATTGTCAAGGGCTAAACTGGTCCTGTTAAATAAAAAGTGATCCTTTCCTGCATGCCTCTATGACGTGTAACAAGCGTTATGCTAGAGAGCCAAACATTATTGGACCTTGGTAAAAGCATGCTGCATGCTTGTTGACACCGACACTCCGAATAACTCTTTAGGTTGTTACCAGATGACGAGGCATTTCATTATATATTATTCAGTCAGTGCCGTAAATATATAATATAGTAGTAGTACTGAGTATCTAACCTGCAACGTAGTGAATTACACTCAACCCTCAGTCTACATCTACAAACATGCTGTTTTCAGTTTGTTTGCTTTTCTTTTGTACCCTTTATCAAATGTAACTGACGGTAAAATAATTGTGAAAGGATACACGAAGCAGCAGGATAACAGCAAGCAGGCCAAACGCTGGCATGTAGTAACCAATAGAGACAAAGTGAGAGAGTGACGGCATCAGGTAGAAGAAGTAGGACTGGTGCAGTCGCTCCAGGAGGTTATTCAGCTTACGATACATTCCTTCCAAGAGCCTAGATCCATTAAAGGAAGATAAAATAAGAACAATTAAGTAACAGCTTAGGCAGGTGAGATAAAAACAACATACAAACATTCTTGTTCTGACCTGCCAACCGTGGTGATGTCCGTCTTGTACTGACGGAAGCTGTTAATGCCTTTGATGGTGGCGGCCTCAATGTGGTAGCGCAGGAACAGACCATGGTCCCCCCAAGGCCGACCACTGGCCTGTTTCATCACCATCAACATCATCGTCTGGACGGCGTGACTGTAGCCTGACACTGTGTCCCAGTCATTTCTTTGCAGCTGTGACATCAGCGAACAGATAAATAACCTTTGGTAATTCACTATTCTGTTCACCATACACATGACAGATAAATGTGTGGAGCTGCAGCTGTTAACAAGCCTTTACCTTGCCCTGGATGGTGCAAAGGACGCCTATCTTTTGACAGAAAGCATAGAAAAGGTTGGTTAAATCCAGGTTGGGAAGCTGGCCGTTGAGTCCTTCTAGCACCACATCCAAACTGGTGATGATGTCACTACTGAGCTCCAGGGACAGGGCTGCCTGGATTGAACCACCACGGCCTTGAAGTGGAGACCAGTCCATACCTACAGGAACCATTCGGGATGAAAAGTCAATCCAGGAATGTCTTGATGTTAACCACCAATGTATATAAGGAAAGGGATATTCTCTGTTGTTTATTGTAACGGGTTGACAGCAGGTGATCACCTGTAGTGTTGGTGTGATGGTAGCCCTCCAGCCAGGCCTGCATACCGATCAGGTCATGCTCATTCACAAGGAAGATGATGTCCTTGGCCCAGAATACCTGGCCTATTGAGGAACATAGATATCATTTAAGGACCAGTGTGTAGTATTTAGTGGCATCTAGTGGTGAGGCTGCAGATTGCAACCAACTAAACACCACCACCCAATTCCTTTCCAAGCTACTCCATCTCTGCCAATAGGTATAAAATGTCCTTTCTGTGTATGTAAATAATTATATTTACTGTTATGTATGCTGGTGTATTGTACAATAAGTTCTATACTTACTCCTGAAGTACTGTGCCAAACCAAGCAGCAGTCCCACAGCCTGGTTGTTATTATCGCCTGGCGTGCAGGGAGCACTTAGTACCAGGGCTTCGGTCCTTGGAGCTCTCGGGGCACGAAGGATCCCATACACATTTGTACCTTCCACCAGCTGAAAGGAGAAGTGAGGGGAGAGTATGCAGTGAGATGAAGAGCTTCATACAAATGAAAAAGTCCACATATGTTCCATCACAAACTCACATATCTCTCTTTGTTCTCATCAGGGAAGGGTAGAGTCCGGGAGAAGCGCTGGGTGAACACCTCCAGACCTCGAGCCTGCATAGTACTCACCAGCCAATTCACTGGCATCCCACTGCAGGGCAATAACTGGTTATTTTACAGCACAGATTTCTGATGAGAGCAAATTTTACTGGGCTTGGTATAATGACTAGAGTCATGACTGTGAAAAGCCTCACACTTTTAATGTTCTGACATGACTGTTTACAGTCATCCCTTCCTTACACTGTACACATTTGCAGACTCTCATCATTTTGAGCTTTCCTTTTAGAAGCTCGTGTCGCTTACCCTATTTTCTTCTTGTGTGCTGCAAACTCCCTGCCGGTCGCCAGCGCCCTCTCTCCTGCTGGGAAGCGCTCCTCCACCATGGTAGAACCCATGGCATTCTCTGACATGTATGTCCGCAGAGTGAAAGGCTCAAACGCTAACCCCATGAACCAGGCCACGCCGGCCATGTAGCAGACAACACTGAGACAGGTTATGAATGGGAGAGAGACGAACGACACAAAACGAAATTAAGTAGAAGCACTGATGCACATTGTAGTAGAGTGCAAAAAGTAGTGTAAAATGAAGGGGGAATTGGTCAGTGGTTCTTTTCAAACCTCAATCATCTAGAGATTTTAAAAACCCACCAGATTGGGGCATTGAGGCGGGTGAGCAGGCTGATCAAAGCCCGTCTTCTGTTCGGATCAGACAGCAGTCCCATGTTAGTGTTCTGAAACGGTGAAGTAAAGCCTAGTTACACTGGACTCAAACACAGTATTATGGGGGTTGACAACCAACGTAGCATTATCAGATTTTAGGAGTTGAATCTAATGTTATGGTTTATTTGTACGGCTGTCATCTACGCTTCCTACTGTCTATGCATTTGTTGACAGCCCGCTAACTAGCTAGCTTAGCGAGGAGGCAACACATTACCAAATACTGTCGCATGCGAGCATTAACGTAAAAGTGACAGAAAACTGTTACCTAGTTGTTTTTGTATTATTTTGTATAATATATGTGAAGATATACCTCTTTTCGATGTGAAGCCGGACGGTCAGGGCTAGCTACGAAGGACGGGTTAACGTTTGTTCAATGAAACCGCACCTCAATCGCATTGTTTTCGACCGGAACAATAATTCGCCGGACCAACTTCCGGTGATGCAGAAGTCTCCTATATAAAAACATCCTACCAGCAACGTAAGTACAATATTACTACTTATTCATATTTAAAACATGACCAACTTAATATATGAGCTGCCGAGAAAATTTAACTAGCGGTCAGTCAAATACCAAAAATGTATCAGTGAAGTTTCAATCCTGTTTTACTTATTTTTCATGACAACACTTTTGTATTAATAGAGCCATTCAAAAGTAAAAAAAAATGTATGCAGTTATTAAAAAATGAATAAGCAGCATACAAAGGATGAAGAGTTCACATATTTATTTTTTGCTTCTCGCATATATACCATAATGTACAAAAGTATAGTTTGCATGAATGCATTCAAAAAAAATCTTTACCTCTCCTAATATTCCCCATTCAGTTCAATAACACTTTCCAGGCCCACCCAGAAACACAGTTGTGATGTTCCGTCACTGTCCCATATCATTCTGCAGTGAGCACAGACACCTCTTGTAGGTGTTGTCGCACCACCTCATCCAGCACCTTGCTGACACCTTTACAAGCTGTCATAGCAGCCTCAATAAGGGTCTCAAGGTGATCCTGATGCAGCCTGGCATCCATCTGCAGCAGAGCGATCTGCCCACCGCGGGGGAGCAGCGCTAAAGCCAGAGAGCTCACGCCTCCATTTTCTTCAGCATAGCAAAGATCTGCAAGGGGTGTCTCGTCCACAAACCCCACTGTACATGCACACACGTAATCCCGCATGGGGATGCCCGCATCAATAATTGCAAGAGTGGCAGCATTCACACAAACACTGTAGTTCCCTCCATCTGACTGCAGAATCTGTTGGAAACAAAAAATAGTTATTAGTTATTCATAATGTCCAAAATAGATCTGCAAACATTATTAACCCCCAGCACATGGATAACACCTAACCTTGACATAAATGTCTATTTGAGAGCGAGGGTAGAGCTGGGTCATCACAGCAGCTTCAAACGTCTGCTTGAGGTGGAGACTCATCTCAGTGGACTTGCGATCGCCATGTGGTCTCCTCTTCCTCTCCGATGTGCTGAATGTGGCCATGCTGTACTGACAGTTGATGACGGCCCGATCGTGAAGAGTCCGACTACGTGAGCCTCTCATCTATGGGTGATAAGGTCAGGTCAATACACATAGCCCAATATGACAAATTTACCTCAGGGGATTTAAAATCTGTATGATAGCCTCTGTCCTTAACATCTCAGTTATGATACGGTAAAACTTCTCACAAATTCTTTTAACATGTAAAATCTGGAGGAAAACTCGAGAGGAGCAGCAGAGGAGGAATACTTATTTCAGAACAAACAGATGTGAAATAGATTTTATAGAGTTTCCAGAGACTAAAATATAAAAATAAAAAAAACATCATGCGGATGATTCCAGGTGTCAAAACAAAAATGTATTAAGTCTTCATACAAAATGAATGTGTTCAAACAAACTATAAACAAAAACAAAGTTCAATAAAGATGTTGATAAAATGTGCCTATGAAGTGATTTCTACGACATCGGATATTATTAAATACAAACACATTTATAACTATCAAAACCAATTCACAGGATAATTCGCTTCATGATGCCGATTTAAGGCGCTTAGTTTTAAACTTTACAACAGCTGGCAGCTTCCATATTTCACTATGTTTGTATTACCTGTGTTGGGTTATCAAGTAGCTGCCGGCTAACGCATCCCTCAGTGCTATCTTGCTTACCTCATGTGGACCGTAAACAACAGCCAGAGCTTTGGTGTTTCCCTGCTCTAAATATGCGGAGCCGTCAGCCTGAGCAAACACACCCATACGGGCCTGAACTTTCCGCAACTCGGTGGCTTTCCTTCCATCTAAACGGTATCCCTGGTCAGACAGCAGCTCCAGACCCGCCATGTTTCCAAAAATGTACGGCGGCAGCGCGTGTGAGCCTGTACTACATTACCCATAACCCCTGTCACTGGAAGAGCTACGGCAAAGCATAAGGACCAAAATGATCCCCTTCGTAATTACTATCGGAAAACCACAAACGAAATCAGCACATAACAGAATCTCCATGTATCAAAAGACTAATTGACCTCTCAAATACTTATTTGGACAGTTTGTTTCGATCTAATGATGATTCTAACATCCAGGCATCAAATCAATTGCCTCTCATTTCTTGGCTTTACCATTCCATGTTCACATGTTGATTTCCTTCCTGAACTCATAAATCTTTGACTATCATGTCAATACATTGTTTTTAGGTAGTTTGTATGTTTGTACCTGAACTTGCTGTCAATCATCTGTAGTATATTTACTTCAACTTCAATTATTACTACAATGCATGGCGAGTTTCACAACTTCAACACTTTTAAAAATAAAATTTATTAGCATCTCTAATGTGTATAAATAAAAACATATATGAAACAATGCATATACGTATAATGTTATGAGCTTAACAATAATAGGGTTACATGTGATACAAAGGAGCAGTCTTTATTTTAGCCAGTGTACTGTGAGGAAAACTGTACCTTTAAATCAAGCTTTCAAATGTGCATACCGATAAGTTGCCATCCACATTCTTTGAAAAGAATGAAACAAAATAAATCTGTTCATGGGTGTAACAGGGACATTTTGGAAAATTGCAGTTTTGTATTATTACAATTTCAAAACATGTTTGAATTAATTAATACATGATACATTTTGTACTTTTTCAAGGTTTCACTGACAATGTTGAGGCACAAAGCTTCAACACTATTCACATTGACCTTAACTTTACATTACACTGAATGAAAATCCTAAAAAGGATTTCACTTCACTCTTTTCCATTTGCTGAAGTCACGTTGTATTATAACAAAGGGTCTGTATAAGTAGACCTGGACTCAAGGGAAAATATGACTATTATGTTCGACACAGTGACAAAGATAGTAAAATACCAAATGACAAACTTCACATGTAACTAACAGATCCAAAAGGATCAAACAACTCAACTTTCATTTTACTAATGTAACAATGTTTGTCATTCTCTGCAATTGGCTTGCCGTGTCTGGGTTAGATGAAGACAGAGAATGAATGCTTTTGTGGGGAGGTCAGGGGTCTCTTAGGCAAAAGCAAATAAGGGATAGAACCTCTCTTCCTGTGTCACTCGATGTTTTCTATTTGGTCATGCTTTAAACACTCAAAGTGTTCAAATGTCCTACAAAACTGACAGATATGCACAAACGACGAGTACTACCTTTGAAAGCTGGCGGAAACCTTATAATGGCCAATGTAATGCGAGCTGTAACAGACCATTGAATATACACTGCTGTCCACTAGAGGGAACACCCTACATCCCACACAAGTGTGTGTCAAACTGCCACAGACGAGTCAGTTACAATGTGTGGACTATTATTGGCCATTGTCTCAGTTTTTCCTCATGTATTAAAAAAATATCACATTTGAAAAGGGGATTACAACATCCAAGCCTAACTGCTTCAAAGTAAAAAAAAAAAAAAATGGTGGGTAGGTAAAAAAAAGTAAAAGATAAAGAAACAAGTGGTGTGTCTGCTTTAATACGCAGGTGTACGTGACAGTGAGAGGTTATCGGCACCCAAGGATCATGGCAACCTCATTCAGCCTTGTGGAATGAAGGGACTGTGTTGTAGATCTGAAAAACGATGGTCTCTGCTCCATCCCAAGTCTTTAGAAGAGTGCAAAGATCCCCTTATTTTTTTCCCTGATATATCCATGTTCTCTCGTCCTAAAACTCTGCAAACTCCTTCACACATTTTTCTGTTATGGAAACGCGGATTTCCTCCTCGTCGTAGTCGTCGAAGTTGCTGGTGTCCCCCGGGCCTCTGCACTTTGGTATGAAAGGGGCTTCCACCTGCAAGAACAAGAGCGACACATTCTAATAGGTAGCATTTAAAGCATATTCATGTCCACATTGATAGTCATAGGAAGCTCCTTCTCTTTGTGGATAATTACAAATCATTTCTACATTTAATTCTTTACCCGATTGGCAGAGCATGAGAATATTTGGAAACAGATTGTTTACTGAGCATTCAGGCTCCTGACATGTTTTAATACGGGTTCTCTGTGTACATGCTGTCTCACATTTTAGATGTTTTCAATGAAGCATATTCTCCGCTGCCGAGGATTGACATGACAATATATACGTTTACAGTACGTATACGGTATACAGCACATGCAAGCCATCGGTTAAATATATCTTCACAGTTGCCAGTCCACCTGCCTCAACTCTGTATTTACTAAACATTTAGTGTGTTTGGCTATAAAGGTGGGGAGGTAAATGCAGACATGGTATTAGTCCTCAGGCGAGGTGTGTGTAGAGCAAACCCACTTCATTGTCCCACAGGTCTTTCCCCCCCAAAGAGAGGCTAAAAATATTCCGGCCTAAGTTCTTTAGAAAGTGGCATTATTTACTAAACAGGAGGGGTATAAACAATCCCCAATGCATTGAAATGTTCCAGGCTAAATGTGTAACATGCGGGTTGAGACAGTCTGAATGGGAAAAAAGACATGGCCGAATTACAGATTAATTGGCGCAGCAGTTAGCTTACATACATTGTAAACATGTGTGACTTAATTGTAGCATGATTAAACTACCTTAGCTGCTACTTTGCTCAGTTTTCACTAACCCTGCACCGCTCTTGCTCTGTGAGCGAAATGTCGCCTTCTCCATCGTTGAAAAAAGACAAGCGCTCCCCCACCCTTTCCTTTCTCTCCTCAAAGTTGTTGACAGACAGCGGAAAACACTGATGTGGCGCTACCGAATGTTATTGAAGTACAAGTAAGGCCCAAGCCACATTCAAGAGACGCTAGGAGTGACTGTGGGAGGGCAGGCGAAACACATGATGCTTCAAACATCACAAACATCCTTCTTTCCCTGCACTGAAAAATTGGAGATGTAGTACTGAAATATGAATAATATAAACACAGTAAGCAAACTGTCTCAGATTTCAGGACGCATTTGATACAAAAAAAAGCAGTTGAAAGATTATTAAAAAAGGTATGATTAAAGAAAAACGCACTGAACGAAAGCACTCGCGACAGATCATTGACCGTTCTCATTGGCCAGTTGTGGAAACAGTCGACACACAACTGCAGATTGTAATCGTCACACTGGATCATATGACAAAACTGATGACTGCTCAGATAACGTTTCACAAAGAGTATTAAACCTAATTGCAGCTTCGTCGCAGGATATTTTACGGAATCAATACAAACAAATCAATACCTAATTAACTTGTTTTTACATGGGTAACACTGTTTTGTGTCAATACAAAATGTGTGTGGCGTCTTGCCTTTCTCTCATAGATTGCGATCCAGTCTGTTGTGGCAAACCATTTGTGGCCTTTGATGTCGTTGACTCCATTCTTCAGGTTGCCGTAGCGTTTGGTCAGATCCACCTGCAGCAGGTTTCTCAACATGTCTTTCAAGTCCGAGCTGAAGTGGGAGGGAAATCGTACCTACGAGAAATCAGATTTTAGACAGTTGAAATATAAGCACACTTGCAGACTACAGGTAGGAAGCACAATTCAATTAAAAAGATTTTTTTTCTCAAGTGTAGAAATATAAACATCCCTACCTTTCCAGACACAATCTTCTCATAGATCTGAATAGGTTGATCTGCAAAGAATGGAGGGTAGCCAGCTGCCATTTCATATATGAGGACTCCGAGGGCCCACCAATCCACAGCTTTGTTATAGCCCTAAAAGAAGCAGGACAGATTGGTACGACTGAGAGGGCAAAGCCAAAGAATTCTTCCCTAAAACTCAGAAGCCATGCTTGGTTTGCCCCTCGATGTCTACATTCATGACCTATCCTTGCTGCTTATGTTTCACTTCCCTGTTCACATTTTTTTTATTATTTGAGAGGGAACTCTCAGATTCTTCCTCTAACATTCCTCGAGAGAGCATGGCTTAGGCAAGCAGTCATGTTCTTTGCAATAAAAGGCGAAGGGCAATTTAGTATGTGATTAATTAAAAATGTATATCGATTTCCAAAAAGACAAACTCCAATGTTGGATACTCATGTTGTGAAATCTAATAAATATAGGTCGTACTTTGCTGAGAATGATTTCTGGAGCCAGGTACTCCGGTGTCCCACACAACGTCCAGGTCCTGCCTTTTACCCGTTTGGCAAATCCAAAGTCTGTCACCTAGGAGTCAAGTGCATAAATGCAGTGCATGAGCTAAGTGTAGACACATAAGACACAGCTGCATTAGGTATTTATATGCTGCATCTAGCTCACCTGAATGTAGCCGTGGTGGTCAATGAGAAGGTTCTCCGGTTTCAGATCTCTATATATGAGATCTAGCGAATGGAGGTACTCAAATGTCAGCACTATCTGGGCGGCATAAAACCGTGCATGTGGTTCACTGGAGAGAAGGAGGGTGTTCACGGTTTGAAAAACAGATCAATATATCCAACAACAAAGTTCAAAACAGTCGAAAATGACTGTTGAAATGATTAAGCCAAGGCTGTTCTCGATAGGTGGACGGTTTAAAACTCACCTGAACCTTCCAATTCGTCTTAGGTGTGAGAACATCTCTCCCCCTGGAACATATTCCATCACCATGTACAAATTGGAGTTGTCCTAAAATAAAAATGAATATGTTATTACACCGTTTGCACTGACATAATGGAAGAAATTTCTATGAATGAATTAAAAAAAAAAGGCTTATCATACCTTAAACGCATACTCAAGTTTAACGAGAAAGGGGAAGCTCACAGCTTGTAGTATCCTCTTCTCATTTAATGTGTGTTCTATTTGCTTGAGTTTCACAACCTGACAGATAAAAAAGAGATAAGATGATGTCGTCAAGAAATTCTTACTTAGACAAGTTTCAAAGATAGCAGTCACTGGAAGGGAAGGCAGCTTTTACCTTTTGTTAATGTATGCTATGTATGTAAG
>CAAKHC010014640.1:0-16685 GCA_901007825.1 Macroramphosus scolopax | reverse complement strand
GGACACACTCATCAACAGGGGAGCAGAATCAGACACAACACCGGTGTCAAATCAATTTCTGTTTGCTCTTGTTTTTTTTTTCCACAGAAGTTGGGAGGAATTTATTTTACATTGATTAAACTTTGTAACATTATAAAGATTGTTTTTCTGTGCACAGTTGGAAAATAATATGATCCAGTAGAAAGTCTAGATTGTTTAGGACAACAGGAATAAATACATACTTGTAATTATAATGATTCTGTGACAATCTATTGCATGAATAACAATATAAACAATTCAGGGGACTTTTACACGCTGTTAATTCATTAAGACACACTAAAGTTATTACAGAAAGCCTTTAAGAACATTAGATTGTTATTACATCTCGTTAGGATGAAACCTCCCGTGCACGCAGGCACACGGGGGATAATGATGAAGATAAGGAGACTCTCACCCGCGTTTGTTTGTTGGTTTTCTTTGCTGTAGTTTCAGGTTTCGGTAGCAGCTCGGTCATGTGTCTGCAGGCAGGCTGGCAGCGGCAGCAGCACCTCTATAGTCCGCTCTCCGAGCACCGGGATGCGCCGAGCAGCGAGACGCGCTCCTTATGAGGAGGAGAGCACACCGGCTCCGGGGTGCGCGCTCCCGAGTGCGCGTCCGCAGCAGGGCTTGCTAGGCGTCCCTGGGGGGGCTTGTCCCGGCACGTGACACAACTGATCAGTATGGGGAAGTATCAACATCAACACCGATATATTGGCTTTATTCTATCAATATCATCAACACTTAATTACATGTAAGTACTTCTGTATTTTATTATAGGTTTTATTCTTTAAGCCTACCAGGAATAAAAAACACTACGGTCACAAAACAATGTGTAACTTCTATTTCCTTGACGGACCTGAACCCAACACTTTAGGGTCAAGTGGCACCCTGCAGGTCAGACTTTACCAACAGTGGTAAACATCACTGCTGCATCCAAATCTAAAGGAAGCCTGAAATAATAACGTCTGATATATCAATGCCCAAAGTATTTGTAATGACTGTTGGTCTCTTATTGAAGAGGAACAGTCAAGTTCTCCGCTTTGAATCAACCCAGAATCATGTTTGCAATGTCAATAATCCTAGAAACTTGCAGAAGCACCTTCACTCTGGTCGTTGCCTGCTGGATCTCCTCTGCAGTGGAAGAGTCCCAGCGTTCAGAGATCCACAGTCCCGCGGCTCTGCGTCGACAGATTCACCGCAGTATAACTGGAGAACGATTGTTGTTTAAATCACTGGAGGGAATTGGTTGACATTTGGAATTTGAGCCTGTTATTTTGTTTTGTCTGCGCAACTGAAAAAAATTGCTTGTTAGCATGATTGAAACCAATGAAAAAAGCTTTATACCAATTTAGTTTGAATGCAAACAATGCTGACAAGCCACTCAGGGAAGTGTGAGAGCAACACAGTGGGACCGAGTCTGCTGCAGGAAGATAACAACCGGAATGGAAAAGGCCTTTGGAAATATGTAGAGTCAAACATCTTACTTTGTAAAGGCTCCAATTTGGTTGGACTCTGTGGGAGAATTAATGTGTGTAAAACATGCCCTCTAAGGGTTTATTTGTATTTGCTGCACTCATATATTTATATATATATATATATTTCTGTAGTTGTCCCCGTCTCTACAGTCTGTTTACTGCATCATTCTGAGGACGTTTGCACGCCCATCTTGGATTCAGTAACTCATAAACGCATCAAATCCATTTTAAATTTAGATTTCCACATATTCTGTCGTGCATTATATTATTGAGCAGCATCTCAACAGGGCCGGTCGGTTTCTTTCATTCTAATAAAGGTCTGGATTCTGCAGCACCATCAGATAGCTGCTGTTCATTCAGTTTCTCACCACTGGAAGTGGCAGAGGTTTGTTGGGGTCGGTTCTCTTTTTAGTTCTCCGCTCAGCACCCACAGTCCAACTCGTCCTCTAACAACCACTGCATGTAACTGATAGAACTCCTGGCCCATTAAATATAGAGGGAACATGCATGACAGGAAACCAGGTTCATAATTTAAGCAACAGGAGGCTGTTCCTACATAATACAGTATTTATAGCGTACTTAGACTCGCCTGACAGCAGGGGTACATTAGTATAAGCCACGGCAGGACTGCGGGCTGTTTGAAACATTGGACAACGGCTAAACTTGAGGTTTATTTCAATCTGCTGCGCCAAATCAAATCAGCACTTTCAAACTCTTAAACTAACACACGGTCATCTGTGTGAAAAGTGTTCACTGTCACCTCCATGCATCTACAAACTGGGTGCCACACAGTGTTTCATACTGTTTGTTTAAGGTCACCTGACTAAATTGTTGTTATTGTTAATCAAATTCCACAAAAGGTTGAGCCGCAGTGTCCTGACAGCTCAAGTAAATACGTCTATTGTGATCGCTGTTTACTGTAATTAGTGTTATGCAAACAGTTATAGTCAATGCTGCTCTGTTTTCTCAAGGCCCGGCGCTATCGGCGTAATTAGAAAGTTACACAGTGAAAAGACACATAACAAGCAGCTGCAAGGACGCGTTCACAGCAGGTCCCACTGAGCAAGCCTCCCCGGCCTTGCTCAGTCCTCTCTGGTGCTCACAAGAACTAGTTCTCACACCTAGACTCTGTCCAAACATGCTCCTCATGCAGGGATTATTAATCCAGCCAGCAGATTACAAACAAATAGAAGATTGTAAACTATACCACGATGTATCATACTACTCTTTTTGCAGTAACAATATAATGGCCATATTGTAACGGGAACATAGAACAGCATCTTTCTCATGAGAGTCAACGCTTCATCGTCTCTCCCTCAAATACTTAAAGATACGAATGAAGACGGCTAAAAACGACTAAATTAAGAATATAATGAGAATTCTGTTGAAAAAATTGAAAAATCATTAAAAATGCAAACACCAGTATTCACAGTATTAATGATCTAATCCCAGGATGGACAAACGGAAACACTGTAAGAAAAATTATGCTGTAAAATTGCAAATATATTAAATAAAATATCTAAATAAATAATACTAATTGTGCAAATGTACCTACAGCAGCACAATATTGTGATGTGACTAATTCTAACAGGGAGGATTAGTAAAGATATGAAACATGTAACATGATTCGGTGCAGGAGGCTCCTGTTGGGTCAGAGATTCTATTTTAGGAGTTTAATTTCCATAAATTCATGTTGGAATTTCAAAGCTCAGTTAAAAGTCTGATTGTCCTGATCTGGATGTTTTAACGGTTGAAATCAAGTGTTTGTGTTTCCTTCATACGTCACGTTTGCACAGTCCACTCAGGGTTCAGGGATATTTCACCCCCAGTGCAGCAAACATGTCGGATGGGCAAATATAACCTGCATCTGAGGGTCGTTCAGGGTTTCCTGTTCTGTTTTGTATGATTGGATTTTCAATATGAGTGCAGGTGACAAACCTCTGCAGCAGGAAGCTGCTTCTTCATCTCCAGTTGGAGCTTATTACTCAAGTTTAGTGGCAGTTCTTGAACCCGCCGTCAGCTCCTGAGAGAAGTCGCTGGAAGAGACGCAGACCCCGGCCAGTCTTGGTGTCTGGCTCCTGTGTAGGAGGAATCAGGGGGCCGTTGAATGTGTGTTTGGGGGCCTGTTGTCGCCGTACAGATGCTGGAGGGAAACATTGACATGCAAAAAAACAAAATCTGCAGGTACAACGCAGCGGTGGATTCTCAGATGTCACTGAATCTACAAGAGCAGAACTGGCGTGTTGGCAGTTGAAGTGTTGAGCGAGATGAAACACAGGGAGACCCCCTGCCGGGCCTCCTCATACATTATCGGCTCGCAGCTCCGCAGCAGGCATCAATCACCACATACCAGGGTGCTGAGCTTTTATACAGCCGGGGGGCACGTTCAGCTTTTTAATATGGGGCAACTTGTCTCCATAGCTGCATGCAGTTTAACTCTCCTGACACACCTACACACAAAGGAAGGAATCAAACAACGGTTTTCACCATTTAATTAAAATTGATTGTCAGAAAAATAACACAATAATTGTGCTGAATGTGCTCAACTGAAGTGATGCAAATGCAATGTATGTACATACACTTGTATTTAACATTTATGTACAAAGGTCAGATATAGTAGCGCGGTGTGAGTCCACGTGTCAAACAACTGGAACTTACTTCAGATCATTTGGAAGCTTCAGGACACAGCGTCTTTTATTCATCACAACTCGTTGCTGCAGGGTTACTGCCTCAATCAGTGCGTTCATGACTGAGGATGGATTACAGCCTGTAATTACTTATGCAGCACATGCCAGTAAGAATTAGTGATTTCAGCTCAATGACAAAAAGTTTCCATGTGATGCTGAACAGGAATAATTCAACCTGAACATGCAGCGTTCAATCGACAAGAGTATTTGAGAAATCCTAAAAACAGAGTTCACGGTAGGACACTGCCACCTTGTGGTGGAACAGGTCAAATTATAATCCGTGATACAGTGCTGCTTCCCTCCCTGCTCACACACGATGCCACTTTAAAAACAGGACAATAATTCATTTCTTAATCTGTTAATCTGCTGGCAGCGCGGAGCGATTCGACAGTCGATGGCGTGAGATCGCTCTGGAACTAAAGCGGATATTTGTGTCGTATCTAACGTGGCGTAAAGTGTCATTAACGTGAATTAAAAGCATTCCAGTTGCGTTCTGAGTGAGTGATGCTTTCATCACATCAGGCTAAAAGGCACATTAAATACACTTCCAGATGAAAAGTGACAGCTGTAATTAAACTTGTGTCTTACAAACACAAACCGTCCAAAAGAAACTCGTTTGCCCAAACGGCTGCAGCGTCGGGCGTCGGGAGCAACTGGACAGACGCACAAGAACGTTTCACCCTAGAATCACAGTTAAAACCCACTGTTTTCGTTAGCTGAACCCAGATCCGACGCCTCCTCCTGCACGTGAAAACATTCTGCAGATGCTGAATGGGATCAAGCGAGTGATTGCACAGAGATCTGCATGAGAGCGAAGCTAATCATCTTCATGAAACCTGCAATAAAATCGATAGTTTTAAAATAAATCGAATACCTTCCTGTCGATAATCAATCAGCTTTACAATCAGACGTTCGCTCAGTGGGCGTGTCGGCTGTCTGTTCTGTTCAAACGGGAGCTTTCGTGTGATCATAAGGGCGACAGCGCTGCGGAGTCCTGGCTGGGTTTTCCAGCCGGTAACTCGTACTTGAAGACTACGCTGAACAGCTTCCCTCCCAGCCGGTCGGCAAGCCACGAGTTCTTGATGACGGCCATCTTCAGGCTCTCGCAGCTCAGCATGGCGTGGTAGTTGGTGTGAATGGCTCGGCCCATGCCCTCGATGATCACCAGGTCGGTGTTCCGCTCCCGGACCACCATGGCCAGCACTTTGTCCAGACGGCTAGAGGACGCCGGAGAAGACATTAAAAACTCCCTATAAGATCTGACACACTGCATTGATTCAGATAACTACAGATAACACCATCTAGATGGAATCAGTGTGACAATAACCAACCTGAGATCCAGGCAGGGAGAACTGGAGCCGCTCTGGATCAACGTCAGCCGGTCCTCGCTCAGCCCGGCCCTGCAACACAAACACATTTCACTGCTGATGCTCTCCAGCCTCTGAACGGCTTCTTAGGAACGATGAGAAGACATTGAAGATTATTTTTGACGAAATAAAAACACAGCGCAGCTTTCAGCCACATCTCAAGGCCGACTTCAGAAGGAGGACTAGCTCAAGAAGATGCAGTTGAAAGCTCAGAATCACCAGCTGGAGTTCAGGCCTGTAGTCTTCTGGGCGATACGCTCTCATGTTCCCCAGCGTTACTTGTATAAGGCGTAAAGCTTCCTGCTAACAGCCTTCAAGGACTAATCCTTTAGTTTAAGGGGGTCGGGAACCCATGCAGCTGCTTGCCTACATGCTTATTAAGAGATTGAATTCCTTGTTGTGAGTATTATTTTGTTTTGGGGACTAAAATCGTCTTCTAGAGTTGTGCACATCTTTTCCTTTTAGTTTGCACAGGACTCGTGTTACCCAACGAACTTAGTAATTTGTAAATTACCCACAACATTTCACAAAAAAACTTGTGTTAGAATTCGTCCCATGTGAATCTGCGTCTGTGTGATTGGAACATTAAACAGCTTCGCTCCGTGCAGCCGCCTCGGGCGACTCCTCTCCCCGCTGTGCTGAGAGCTCTCTGTGTGGACAAGTAATCCACTCGTGACCCACATCTAAAAAATGACTGATCCATTTCTTCCAGATCTGCTTCGTGGCTGAACTCTGTCACTACAGCAGTTTGTGTGGTGTCAGGAGCTGCATGCTCCCAGCTTTAATACCCTGCACCCGGGAGGGAAGCGGTGGGAAGCTCTGCTGAGCCAGAACAGCAGGAATGTGGTCGTCCTTCCATTAGCTGAAGAGAAGTTTGCTTTCCAAAAGCTTGTATTCGTACTCACTGAATCACTGGATCCATGGCGGCGATTCTCTCAGTCAGTATTTGCAGTTCACCGTTTGTTACGTCATTTAAAGCCGGACCCGAGTTGCTGGCCAACACAACCTAAAGGCAGAACAACACCAGAGGCTGACGGAGACTTACATCAAGTATAGGGTCTTGGGATGATGCTGTCGGGGTCCCTTACCTCGGTTCCTCGAGAGAGGAGCTCTCGGACAAAAGGCATCACTCCTAGAATGATGTCTACTCCACTATTATCTACGAAAAACAAGGCACACTTATGAGGAGGACCCTGTAAGAGAAAACCAGGATGGATGGTATTCAAGCTCTACTCGTCAGGGACACTCAACACACAAACACATGTCAACTTTCACTAATGACAACTCAAAAGCTGTTTCCTCTTTGTGTTGAAACAGGAGGGTGTCTGAGTTATATGTATGATTCTTTCTCTGGTTATCCATGATAAACACAGTGTGTGAGTACTGAAGGTACCGTGAAGTACCTCCCTCCAATATGAAATATAGAAGCAGGAGACAGCCTGACCTTTAGTCTCTGGAACCACTGGTCATACGAGTCGACAAGCCAAGGACGCACTGATGGGACAAAGAAACACAGAAGCTGTTTGTGAATGAAAGATACCGTGTTAATAAAAGATCACAGGTTAACACAAGATCACCTGTTAATTCCTGTTGTGGAAAAATTGAAAGTAAACACGAGGAAAAACTGGCTTAAAGAAAAACACTGATACCTTCCAACTGTCGTTTAGCTTGTTCAAACCCAAACTCGGGATCAGACTCCAGGACACTGCAAGACATCACGGACAAATACAGAACAATTACAATCAGTGCAAATATAAGGCAGAAGGTCAGAAACTTATCAGACAGTGCAGGCGGCTGTTGGCCCTCTGAGCATTGAAGGGTTTGTTCCCTCGGTGAGATATAGGATCAGATATATGATCAGATATATGATCAGATATATGATATATAAGAATCAAAGCATGGTTGGTCATGAAAGGAGGCCAAAGGCTGATGAAGGAGGTGAAACGACACTTGTAGTGTATTAAAAAACTTTAATGTTAGAAGATGCTGTCAGGGTCATCTGACACCATCAACCATGACACCATCCAATGGATGCACCGGTTTATGGACCAAACATCGTGTCACACACTTCTACCCTATAAGTGTTGCATAGTTTTTGACCTATTTACACATATTTATTTAGCTGGAAGGATGTGGATTTGTGCCAGGAGCCCCAAAAACAACACTAATGACTAACACTTATTCCCCTTAGTTATAGATATTAGGATCTACGGTAAAGGGAACGGCAGTCACAGCCTGTACCTGCACAGACTGCTTCCCTCTCCTGTGATGAGCCTGAAGAGAACAACTCATCAACCAAGCAGCTCTGAGAGGATAACTTACTCTGACACGGCCTTGGCTCCCCAGTCAAAGACATTCCCAGCCAGGACGCCCGTAACCAGAGCAAACTGCCTCTCCTCCCAGCTCAGCGCCTCCAGAGACTTCACCGCCTTCTGGTAGTACTTGAGAGCCATGTCATTCTCCTTCTGTTTAATCTGCAACAGCACAGAGACGTCACACAGCCTGCAGTTCGAAGGGATCGAAAGATCATTCAGAATTTTAAAATAAAACAAAGTTTTGCAATCTGTTACTGTTGCAATCGTGGAGCTTAAATTTAGTTTAGTTGGTGTGACACAATGCGACTGGATGACAACAGAAGCAGTCAGGGCCAAAGCAGCAACACGTAAAGACAAGAGACAAAACAAATGAGGTTGATAGACTTCACTCAGACCTTAGAGTAGGGATCAGGAAAGTTGAACTCGTTTAAACAGTGTTCCCTCGTGTCTAACAGACTTCTGACAGTGAGGGATCCATAAGCACTAGGTGAGAAGAGAAGCATTCTACGTTAGCCGGAGAGAAACAGACACAGAACGAGGCTGGGGGAGGTGGGGAGTCGGGACAGAGCACTCAGTCAGGTACCATCAGCTTTCTACTGGACTATAAACAACTGCAGCACAAAGGTCACATGTCCATCATCTGTCACTCCTGACAACGCAGTGCACCCAAAACTGTAAAATCCTCATAAACACAAGCATGTAGGCAGTTAGAGTAGATATGAACTAATGCAGGAAAACGTTTTAGTCGACTAGAAGGAAACATTCAAGCTGAAAGTAGAAAGTAAAGACGGCTCTTACAACGGCTGGTGGCGGAGGGTCTGAAGCTTGTGTCGGTATTTCTGACGGAACTTCTCCGCTCGCTCCAGCGCCTCCGGCATGTCCGGCTGGCTCGCTACGGCTCTCTTAACCACCTGCGACCGGAGGAAGGAAACAGTCGTCAGCCGTCTTCACAAGCTCTGAGTGGAGAGGTTTCCCAATCTGATCCAAATCAGCTCAGACAGTGGGAGTGAGCACTAGGAAAGTCCGGGCCTCATGCATTTATACGGTGTCTTTATTCAAAGAGCTTTGCAATGTGTCTGATTCACAGGTAACGTCCAGCATCAACAGCAGCCAGCAGAACCCCTGGTGTCTGTTACAGTACATGGTGACGTCATAGTGTGATTTGTTCAGTGATGACACAATAAATGTCAGCAGTCATACAGGCAATAATCCACAATGAGTGGATTTAGGCAGATTTCTAAAAATATACTTTTTAATATTTGTTACATCTAACAGAGATTCTGTGTGTGCCACACGCTTTTCCATGTGCCTGCTATTGTGTCCCAAAAACATGAACTGGTACCCCACCCCATCCAGGGCCTCCTCGAAGCAGTAGAGCCAGTATTCACGGGCCACGGGATCCTCTGTGAGGTCCATGGTGTCGGGGATGTAGGAGGACGGGTCCAGCAGCAGAGGCAGATTCACCAGCTGCCTCTCCAGACGGTCCATTTCCAACATGTCGAACTGGACACAACAAAGAGACGGACAGATATTTTATTACCAGTCCCGCATCACAAATCTGGTTAATCAAATGCTGGAGGAGAAGCAGGATTTTGAGAGGTGAGACAGGATCCCGGGAGAGCTAATGTTTCAGGTACAGATGTTCTATAGAGGCCAGCATGCTCACACTATCACACCACAGGGATCAAAAAGCACAAGAGCAAACTGTAATTGGCTCTCAAGATCATCAACCTTCTCACTTTCAACAAAACATTATGTTTTGCAAAATGAAAACTAAGCTAAATATCTTCATAGGAAGATGAGAAAACACAAAGTTAGAGTCACTTTGCTCGCAATCTGGTGAATGTACAAGCCTGTCATGGAGGTGTTGTTGGTGTTGCATGGCTCCTTCAGCAGGTGTGACACATCATCAAACCAGTGCAAACAAGTAAAACAGGCGAAGGTACTTACGGGAAACTGAAGGAGGAGGGTTAGACAGAATGTTTGGGGAGGAAATGAAAAAACAGATTTATGAATGTCTTTGTTCTGCTTGTGGATGCAGTGAGGACAGAAATGAAAAATGAAAACTATGATATGATGAAAGACAGTGGGAGGCATACAGAGAGAATAGAATATACCATTAGGTTTAAAGTGTTTGCTTGTGGTTCCTGACCCAACTACAGCTCTTCCTATCCGAGCTCTCTGCCCCCCGGTGGACTCACCGTTCCACTGCGTGCACGTTGCATTGGATTCATGTCTGGAGAAATGCTCATCAGGCCTGAGCTTCCGGCGTAATTCTCCCCCCAGCTGTACTGGTTTGGATCTGGAGGAGGCAAAGATGCATTGATACTATTGTGCATGCAACAACAAGTTGCATACGATGTTTCATACCTGAATTCCAGAGATTTTGTTCATACCTCATGTCAGCGAACACTTCAGGAAGTATTTTCTAAAACAATGAGCCCGATTGTGCGAGAGAAATTTTTGTGGTATTTCCTTACTGTCTTCCTCTGCTCCTTTAAGAAACGCTCCAATGGCTCCAAGATAACCTTCATGTCTCAGGAACAAGGCCTGAACTTCCCCCTAAAATACAAAACAAAAAGGTTATAGAGAGGAAGTAATATAGTACAAACACCAAAGATTTAGCCACAACAACAACAAAAAGAAGAAGAAGAAGAAGCGTTGCCTTGGTGAAGAAGTTGATGCTGTAGGTGATGGTGTGCATGGTGACAGGGTGTCCTCTGATGAAGAATCCTCCGAAGTAAACTCTGGACAGGTTGTGGAGCTTCGCATAGAGACAGGCCAGCTGCCCGATGTCGTTGCTGATCATGTGGAGTAAACTCTTGGCCATGTCTTCCTTCGAGAACTCTACAATAACGAATAAACCATTTACTACATGTGCAAACATTCCAGATAGGGTAGAAAAAATGTTGCCAAATATATCAGAAATCATGGTCCATATCTTCAAACTGAACCAGATTATAAAAAAAACTCAGCTGCGACATGCTTTGCTTCAACCAGCCAGCTAATACTGTGAATGTCTTGACACTGCCAAACCCTACATCTCTGAACTGGGTGAGAGGTCGTCACTTTTGCAATAAAAAGTAATATAATAAATATCTTCTACCAAAACACGATTTATATATATATTTGACATTGTGTGGTAAAATAACATAGCAGCCCTGCAATAATGTTAATCCTTGTGTTCAGTTTGTGTTGAATCTGATTGAGGAGTTAACGGTCATTTTGGGGGCTCATTGTTGTGCTGTGATGGGTTCGACTGAGGAGGTACTCCTAATACGGTATATCCTCAATCCAAAACTCATAATTGGCTGGACAAAATATTCTGAGCGCAAGAATAGCAGAGATGGATCATACTGGCTTAGTGACATTCTGATACTTCGACTACTGGAAAGTATTTCAAACAGGAATCCAGGTTGACTCCAGCTGTCGCCCTTCTAAAACACATGACTACCTTTTAACAGCTAACAACTAACACAGTGAGTGTCTGATGAGCAGCAACACTGATCCAATGACATTCACCTGCATGGACACGTAAATAAAACCAGTCTGTCACCTTTGTCAGTAGTAGCAGATTTCCCAAAACTGCTTGCGATAAGATCTCCAGTCAGGCCCAAGGATCCATAGGATCCTCCGTAGATATCTTTCACAAGCATGTCAACATTTGTGTGCTGCCCTTTAGAAGCCAATTGCAGCAGCTCGTCAAATCTCTACAGGAAAGAAAAGGGTAAAGTTCATGAGGCTAAAGGGGAAATGATTCCCTGTGCTGCGATGGTTTTAATAACCAAACAGAGAGGAAAAAGGGTCTTTGTCTGATTTATGGAATTCAAGAAAGCAGAAGAAGAAGTCAGACTTTCATGGAAACTATAAGGATAGTTATCTTATACAATACCTTGGTTTTGGTGAGCAAGGCTCCAAGGCCCCAGAACGTCCCTCCTCCTATTGAGCTTCCTCCTATACGCTCAAACTTGTCTTCTGATTCAACCTGTACAAATGTTAGATCATATGGAGAAAGTCAAATTAACAACTTTGACTGGACTTGACAAAGACAAACCACAGAAGAACATTCATTAGGATATTACCTTGACTATGGACACCCCGGAGCCAATGTTCACAAGCAGGTAAGGAAAGATGTCCGGATGACTCGTCTGAAAGCGGAACTCTGAGTCGGCGTGTTTGGCGTACACAAAAGCCTCATGGGGTATATTCCTCAGCACAAAGTTACAGCCCTTGATAAGGCAGGTCATCTCATCCTCTTTGTCCACTCTGTCACAATGCAACACATTGAGAGGCATTTAGCTTGAGTCATTCTCAGTCACCTACATTTACAATATTGCAAATAAATTAACATTTGTAGCGGTAGCAATCAGGAGCAACTTGTGTTTCAATTACAAACAAACACACAGATTATTTCACGGATTCGTACTCCCTACTATCAGTTGAAGAACAAGAGAAGCACTTTAATAATATTGTTCTCAATGCCAAGGCCAGATTCATGCAGACAAAAACAAGTTGATCATGAAGGCTCCGCTGCTTTGAAGATATATGGTGATATCAGACGAAGACGGTAAACAGAAGACATAAACGAGATATATCATCCCGGGATCTATTGAGCTCTCAGATGAACAGTTGGACCGTTATATATTCAAATGTATCAATCTGTAAATACACCAGAACTTTGCCTCCCTTTCAAATTATGTTTCTCCAGGCAGCATCTACAGCACAGTACATAATTACACCAAAAGTTAAGACTATCATCTATATTAGTTCACATACTTACTTGAGTCCCAGCTTCCTTTCGATTAACTCTTTGAACTTGTGTGCCCCTCCACCTGTGGCTTTGATGACTTTGGTTTCGGTGTTGACCAGATGGTCCTTGATGAAGTTCAAGCATGTTTCAATGTATGCGTTTTCAAACTTGATGAAGTGCAGGCGGGCAGTGACCTCTTCCTGCACAGATATTTCATACAGTTTGTCACTGGTCGCCTCCTGGGAAACAGATACAACGGACACAGAGGAGAGAGATCTGTGAGTAGTCAAATACAAGTTAAAATCCAGCTGACGGCCTGGCCTCTGATAGAGTGGACAATGTGTTCCCATTATAGTATAGATATTTATTGTGTTTACACAGAATGAATGAATAGAGGACCAGTCCGACACATAAATAAACAACAAACCAACAGTCCAGCATGTTAACCTGCCATCATTTTACAATACAATTTAATATATCATTAAGTAGAAAGGTGTAAGGTGATGCCCATTACAAAGGAGTATTTCTACTGACTGTTACAGACAATAATAATATAATGATACCTTAGCAGAGTGGTCGAAAGACCTCACTCTGGCCACTTTGTGTTGTACAGTTGAATAATAGGCAAGTTTGGTGAGAGATCCACCTGGTGAATGCAAACAGCGTTAATGTTTGACATTGAACCTTTCACACGACAGAAGCAGGAAAGCAACTTACATGACAAGTGACAGTCGTTACTCACTACCAGATTTGATATCCTAAAAACGTCGGTGAACTTTGAGACTGTAAACTCAACGGTACAAAAAATATACAGACGAAACATTCGAGCAGGCTAGCTAAGATCTTAGCTAACATTGTTGTAGCGTCACTTTTCTAGGTTGGTACGGTTGTTAATCTTTAAGCTTTATGAGGCAAAGACAACAGTGAAATCTCATCAGGCATCAGCATTTCAGGTTAACTGGCTTGCTATCGATTTTTAAGTTAGACACCAGCATATTAGTTAACGATCGCTTCCTGTTGTTTACTTTCTCCTTTGGTCATGTGTTTACAGTAACGTTATCAGGCTGCGGCAGTGCTAACCTTTCTCTGTAAACTCAAGACATTTAGCCACGTTTAAGCAACAATAACTGGAGAATTAAAGAGAATGTTTCTATTGTCAGTTACCTATATCTATGGCGAACCGCTTTGCGTTCTCCAAATTGCGGAATATTTCGTCGGGCGGCAGAATAATGCTTTTATCCATGGTGTGTCTACTTGTGCTGCTGTCAATTACACTACATTCCGCCATGGTCGGCGACGGTTTGACGCTGCGTGCCAGCGTGCCCCCCTGCTCGACCAATCAGCGGTTACGCACAGTTCGGGGCGTGGTCTCACAAACCTACAGGCTGGAAGTCATAATAATGATTAACTCATTAAAGTCTGGCCAAAAAGGGTAGAAAACTGCTGCATTGTAGGTATTTAACACGGAATCACCATTGTTCTCACACACAATATGAATAAACACACTTGTATTTTTTGCCATTCTTATTTGTTTTCACCTTTCCCCTCTATATGTGTACAGCAACACTCTGAAAGACATTATGAGCAAAAACAAATGTGCTTTCACGTAAATATTTCTTCTTAGTGACACTGCCACTTTTACCTAACAATCTGTTTCGCCTTCCTCCACTAAAGCTGCTCATACTTCTTTGAATTTGAGCCACCGATAAGTATTCAGCTTTATACAAAGGTTAAAAGTCCTGCAAAACTCAAGCAACACTTCACATATCGAGCAATAAAACAGCTGTACGTATCAGACAGTATGAATCATATAAGGATCAAGGTGCATTTTCCAGATGCATGAGCAACTGATGCGGCTGTTGTTTTGTAGCGCAACCGCAATAATGAACCACTAGAGGGCAGTGTTAAGCCATTACAGAATCATATGTGACCTACATTGAAAGATACCACAGTTCATACAGTCTCTGGAATAAAGACACATTAGCAGCAATATAAATCAACTCTATAACCAATATGTTAATAAATTCATCATTGTTTGATCGTTTAAAGAATTAAACTGCACAGTTCAAGATTTAGTTGACACATTTTTATTGAACCAGAATAATTGGTCACATTATGTTTCTATGACTCCAAGGAGGCATCATGGTGATGATACATCACAGCAAAACCTTGTAATACAAGACATTTTACTCACATGGAGTAGAGGGAACAACTTCAGTGTCTTTACAAAAAAAACAACTCTGAACCTCTCGAAACAAGAGAAATATACAAGCAGCAAAACATGTGTGATAGAACAGCTGCCTGCAGGACCCAACATGTGTCAATAATCATTTTACAAATTAAGAATATATAAGTCATACAAGAACATGGCCAACAGGAAGTAGCCAAGATTAGCTCACTCCTGTCACTGCATTAAAGCAATACAGAGATTTTAACAGGTCTGTGGTAGAGATGGCCACTACTTATTTCCTCATTTTGATTGATTAATAAGAATAATATTCATAGAATTAAACATTGTGCTCCTGATTATCATTAAGAAATATAATGCATGCTTCCCTTTGAAGAATAAATGAATATCTCAGTCCAAAAGGACTTTGTGATTAATATAATCACAGTGCATTGACAGAATGATATATCTGATACAAAATGTTAACCAATATGGTCATCAGTTTGTCTGGTAGTGACTTCAGTCTGTGTGTCTACCACGGCCTCCAGGGGGCGCTGTTGACTGAACCCTTCTCCTTGCTGATGCTGGTCTGGACTGTGGAGCTCAGAGCAGAGAAGTCAGCCTCTCTCAGGTTCTTATCAGAAGAAGTCTGAAGCTTGTGGAAGTGGTTCAGCAGTCTTCCTTCATGTTGATTCTGTTGTTGCAGCTGTGTCAGGACACAAACTGTCATCTCCAGGATGTCTGCTTTCTCCAGCTTGGAGTCTGGCTGCTGTTTGAGGAACTCTGGACCCAGGAGAGACTTGAGCTGCTCAATGCTGCTGTTGATTCGCTCTCTGCGTAACTTCTCCACCAGAGGCTTTCTGAGCTGCAGGAAGAAGAACAGTCATTAATAATCTTATTCTGGAGTGTTAGCATGAACAATATCAACCTCTCATAAAGTATTAAGTCTAATTGAATCTTGAATTTACCTTGTGGGTCAGTGTCAGATGCTCCTGAGAATTGTTCATTGCTGCAGTGATTGTAGGAGCCATGGCTGGATCTCTGTGCTGTAGAGGTCTCTGTAGAGAGAATCTGATCTCTGCTGGCTTCATCCCTCCTTTTTATAGCCCCACATCTCCATATGAATGTGTGGGTCTCGGTCTGGCTGCAGTTTCTCACACTCTCAACCAATCACAGAGCTTGGTGAGACAAAAGAGGATGCAACATGCTTAATGCTGCTATTGCCTGGGGGACAATAGTTAGATCTCAGGGGAACAGGTGGTGGACTGGGGGGGTGGTGGAGAGAGACTCACAGAGCTCTGTGTGAATCTGGGAAAGTGGTGACCCTGTAGAGAGCAGATCTGCTGCCTGATGCTGGGATCAATGACTCTGACCGAGCACACGCTCTTCATCCCATCACACACGTGAGACACTGACATCACTGGTGTAATGAAAGACTTAGATATACAATTAGAATTATTATGAAAAAATATTGAGGCTAAATGTAAATGGAGCAACTGTAACCTATGACATGTATGGTCCAATTTTATAATTAATTTTTTAATTTTATTTAAATCATTTTATAATTTTAAATTTTTCTAATTATACGGAACATTTTTTAGCAAAAAAAGTATACAAGATGTTAAAAGCTGTGATGATCACTCAGAGTTTAAAATAATCTGGTGACAATAATCTCACTACTGTCCAGATGTAGCCGGGTCTTTTGACACGTGCCTCAGTGTGAGTAGAAGGTAGATGACAGTTTCCCACACTGACTCTCCTTATACTGCGGTCAATGAACCACTAAGGGTCTTCAGTGACAGATGCTGCCTGTGTGTTGCTATAGAAACGGAGCATCACGTCACCATCCATCTGGAGGGAAAGCACACCATTGGCTGGCTCTGGTGGTTTGTAAAATTTGAAATGA
>CAAKHC010014639.1:145454-220939 GCA_901007825.1 Macroramphosus scolopax | reverse complement strand
CCATTTCTCTTTCAAGATGCTGTTGATCACAGAAAGAGAATCACTGGATCCCAGACTGGCAGAAGTGCAGGCTGTGCAACACTGCACACACCCAGTTCACAGCCAGAGAAATGCCACATATAGGGAGTTATTGTAAAAGGTTACAGTGTAATGAAACCTATTATAAAGCAGTGCAAATCAAAGGTGATGTCTCACAGCACTTTAATTGTTTGACTTTTTGCCAAGGTTTTTTCGGGGACATAAATCTTCACTGAGACATGTTTTTTTTATGAGATTTGTAATGCTGCTCTGCCTCCTATACCTTATATAACATGGCAAGTTCAAACTTAAGTTGTGACCCATCAGTATGAATCATACCCTTCATTCTAAGAGGACATGATGCATCTATAAGCTTAGGATCCTTCCAAGCTGTGGTCAGATGAGTGTAGGACCGCCACATATCTGCAGTCATAAGCCACAAAGTCGTACTATGTTATGTCCTAGAAGTTGTGCTAATCCGAAATAAAAGATCAAAGAGAGGATTTCAGTGATTGTAAAGTCACCAATTTCAGTTAAGTATGTGCATGAGCATGGTAGTGCCTGGTGACAGGCCCAGCAGTGGTGAAGCTGTACACAAGGCAACGCTTTGATAGGTGAGACTGCAGATCAGCGCAGACTTTCGGGAGGTGGGAGAGCAGACAGCAGAGGAACAGAACATCTGCCCGTGCTGCGATTGTCAAAGAATCATTGACAATTATTGGGTACTCTTTTACCTTATAGGATGATGATGACGGATGTCTTAATGTATAAGTAACATTATCTTTGAACATGCAGAGATGCTGTTCATTTTCACTATTTTGCACAATGGTAGTTGATTAATATGACACGATAAATTCATTAACTCTGCATGTTTTGTATATAAAATCTTTCAATTCTTGAGTGTTATAATTCAACACTGCTTACAATATAAAGGATGATACAAGCTAGTGAGCCTAGTTACCTGAGCAAGAGGGCGAGTTCACAAAGGAAACCCGCGGGCGCGCGCCTGCAAAACGTCAGTCCAGCTGAGCGTGCACGGAGGTCAAGTATTATTTCCTCTTCGTAGGTCAGCCCTTTCTCAAAAGAAAAAGAGCTCAACTTGGCAGTTACGTCCATCATTGCTTAAAGTTTTCCTAATGGTTTTATCAACGGGTGGCGGACACTTAAACCTGTTTGCAACCAAGTAATTCCTCTTGTTTCCAAGGCGACATGCAAGAGCTTAACTGTTGCGAATAAAGAAGATTATAACAAATATATATTAAACCCATGAAAATGCTACAGACATTTAATCTCTCTAGTCTACTACTGTGTACATGTACATACATTCAGGTTATCATTGAGAACCACATCATTTTACACGGTTTAACTTTTATTTCCCTTTCATGCTTTCAATACAAATTCAAGAATCAGCTGTACAAGTATGTACAAGAAATATGCTTTCCACAAAGAACAGGAAATGAGCAAATCATATGACTGCAGCACAACGTATCACACCAAATAACGATATTCAGACACTTAAAAAATAACCAAAAAGGATCTTTAAGACTTTGCTTCAAAATTTTGAGAAGATGAAGCGTCCTCCACAATTTGTCAACAATTGTTTAAAGCAGCTCATCAGGACAGTAGTTTTTTTGGAAACCACACAACACTGATCACAAATCAAAATATAATTGTGAAATTTTATATATATATAAATATATTATATATATATAAAAAAAATATGAGGAAATGTCCCTTCCATCGTTATTGGGGCTAGTTACCCTTGAAGTCCCTTCAAAAAGGTGCTGATCACTGAACTGTACAGTCGTTACACATTCAGCTTCATGTGTGTCCATGAATGTTACACATCAGGACTATTTACAGTAAATAACAAGGCCCACATACAGTACACACACACTATATAAATTAAGGGTCATCACACATAGTATTAGTGTTTGTTGACACCAAGTAGGATAAGAGAATGTTACCACACAATTTGTAAACAGAGCTGTTTGAAAATGAAACTATTTCATGAGCCTATTCCTTCATTGTTGTGATTTTACATTTAAATGCCATCTCGGTTCTACAGTGGAACGTAATCCAGATGAAGATATGCGGCTCATTCATTCCTTATACTTAATGCATCCCTTTGATTAGACAGTTGGGCAATGCTGATAACCACGAAGGCACTGTGAGGGGACTGGTAAGCTGACAGAAGCAGAATCACAGATGCTCAAATTGACATGAGATGAAAACGACTTTATATACACCCGGGCCTCCATCTCTGAGACGTACTTCTTTGAAAATGCCCCGGACAGAGTTTCCAAAAACATGTTTCCATATATCAATCTTCGTCTTGCCTCCATTTCTGCGACTCCTCCTGGCGCGCATCAGGGTGAATCTGGTTCCTCATCCCACCCAAGACGTTGGAGGTGGCTTCAGTGGCCATAATGAGTGGCTTGACTACCGCTGGCGGAAGCTGGCGCAGAACCCCACCCACTGCTCCTGTCATCCCACGCTGTTCATGTTCCCGGGTGGCGGTGTCATAGATGGTCAGGGCAGTGTCTGTGATCCCCTGGAGATGAACACAACATGCAGTCCTCATTAAAACAGAACTCCATTCATTATTTTGACTTCAAAGAAAATATTCGTCCATTCAGTTGCAGTTTCCTGTACCTCTTTTACTACAGTGTAGGCTTTAGCTACACCTTCTCTCAGGTCAACGGGTTGATGAGCCAGTCCATGAGAGAACCGTTTTATCTTCTTTGTGTCTTTTTCATCAGGCACAGGAGACACCATGTCATAGGCGGTCTCAGCAGCTGCCTAAAAACGTAACAGAGCAATGTTCGATTGTTTTCGAGAGCAATTCCTTTATAACAGACCTTTGGTAAGAGATGACAGACACGGATTTACCTGGATGGTCCGCACCATCCTATTGGTTAGCTCCAGAGCAGCCATCGCAGTAGAGGTGCCAAAGGAGGCAGTTCCCCGCTGAAACCCACGGACTATCCGACCGTCCTTCCTGTACTGCTCAATCGGGAGCCAGACCAAGTCCCTGAATCCCTGAACTGAACAAGAAAGAGGGACATGCAGTAACTGAGAGATAAACCTGAATCAATACACTCACAAACCGGACACAACATTCACAGCAACAAGTGATTAAAGGAATTATCAGCAAATGTGTTTCCACGGAAGCCCAATCTCATATTACCTTATCAAATTGAATCCAACTTAAAAGATAGATCTGGTAACACCAGAAAGCTTGTGAGTGGACATGTTCTACTTACCCAGCTGTACCAGAGAGTGAATGGGTCCCACACCACCCAGCAGGCCAGGCAGCTGTTTTTTCTTTATGTCATTTAGCCACTCATTGATAGCGTAGGAAAACAGCTTGTCCACACCTAATAAACTGAAAGACAGACAAGTACTCGTTTCAGACAAAGAATAACAGTTTTGGCTGAATTACACATCTGAAAGTTAAATATAAACATCAGTAGAACACAAACACCACAACTGACATATTCACTCATGATCTGCAACATCAATGTAATTTACATTACATGCATTTTCTGTTTTTTCTTTTTCTTTGTGCAACAAATTGATAAAAGCAGTTTGTTATACATCTTGTTTTTCATATACTTATTGAATATACCTTTTTATTGTGGATTTATTGACCACCTGTGTGTGTCAGGAAGTTCCCTTTAACATCTGATTTAAGTGGGAACTTAGCTTATATATAACATTATAGAGAGCTTTTATTTTGAAATTCACTCGGCCCTGATATTGTTAGCGAAACACACTGAAGTCGTCCGTTATCATTCTGAAGTTAAAGTCTGTCATTTTGTTGCTTCCCAGTCTGACTGGTCTTTGGAAATCTATTCCTTATCATTAAGTCTGACTAATTGTTCACTGATTGAAATGACAGAGGTTAATTATTTCTCCAAAACAGGCCGACAGTTCCAGGTGGCATATTTAGCTTTTAATGACACATATTTCTGCCCATTCAGTGATCCATTACTGGCTTAATGATATTCCAACAAACAAACCCTTGTCTGTAGCACAACTGTCTCAGTTTCAGCTCTGAACAATTCAACTGCGTCAGCCCGATAATGATCCCTGCAAACGTTCCCTGAGAAAAAAAAAAAAAAGACATCAAAATAATTCACAACGCACGAATAATATCATTTAGAAAATGTTAATAGCCTATTTAGACTAGGTACCTGTTCCATTGAAACATGTTTCCCATGATAATCCAAACGAATCGGAACCTCAGAGGTAAATCGAAACTCCCTGCGGGGAAAAGAAAATATTAAAAAAGGCAATTTCATTCTTCAGGAGGGTTTTAATATATTTAATCATGTGACATTCACCTAAAGAAAATTGGTTGGTCTGTGAAGGAAGGTGCAGAGGCTTCGTTTTCATTCCCCTCCTCCCTTCCAGAAGAGGAGAAGCCATTGTGGCTCATACGTCTCTGAGCTGGCACCGAGATGATTGGCGCCGGGTCCAGGCTGCTGCCGGCGTGCTTGGAGAAGCTGCAAGTGATCTCTGGGGCAGCGTTCTTCTTCGTGGAAACACAAACGGCTGCAGTACAAAATATTAGGATGGGAAATTATTATTTAAAAACCAGGCTTACATCAAATGAACTGAATGATCAACTTTACCTTCTTGAGCAGGCGGTGAAAAGAATTCAACTTCCATTGCAAGACTAGTGAAGAAGTCCTTCAGGAAGAACAGTGCATCCTTCAAACAAACAAAGGGAGAGCTGCGGTCATGTTGGAAATGTTGCTGTCATGATTGTATGCGGAGTTTGATATCATCTTTTACCTGATCAATATTGAGGCGAAGAGGCATCAGGGAAACACGCAAACAGCACTCCTGCGGTGCCTGGCCTGACTCTGGACACATGTGCAGTGCCTTTACTGTCAACTAAGAGCAAAAGCAATCAGAATATTACACCAGATTAACACTTGAGTGGGACAACGTGTGAGATTTGCCTTTCTTACCATATTAGAATGGGCCTTTCGGGGCATCTCCTTGCTGGAGTACAAGTAGAGGAACTTGTTCATCTGAGAGGTAGCCAGTCTGTCTCGAATCTCCAAGTCCTGCACAACAAACACCTGCCTGGACACCGGCTGGTCCGCTGCTGTCCCTGAAGACACCTGGACCTGCTGGTACACCTCATGTTGAAATCTCACCTGAGAAAAGGGTCAAAGAAGAGCTGGTAAACTGGAGGAAACTGGCTTTTTTTGTGATCTGATGAGCGTATCAACATGAATATTCAATGCCAAGGAAAATTAACTTTACTTTGCTGAGCTGGATCTCCATCAGTACATCAGGGTTCCTTCCTTTTCCTCCACCAGCTCGTCCTGAAGCCCGGGTCTGCCTTACTGGAGTTTGAGAGGGGGAGCTATGGGGAGTAGACCTGCGAAACAAAGGACAAAAAGATCAAATTAAACAAGTCTCTCTCCCTTTCAACACACTGACAGTTTGTATAGTTAAATAGTTCATAGCTCACCCCCGACTTCTAGCAGGAGAGACTGTGAAAGTCATATTGCCGAAGTCTTTCCCGCCATAAAGGTGCCACACCACAGAGATCTCCTTGATGAGGTAGCGCACCTCTGGGATAGGGAAATTCAGAGCTCCACGGCTGGATTGACTTCCATCCATAGGTTGACTGAAGTGATCATGTTTGATTTCCACAGGCCCTGAGGTGAGCTGCTTCACTACTGGCTCTTGATCACAATCCTGAAACACACATTACTCAGTGAGGCAACATAGGTTTGTCAAAAGTCTTTGTGCTTCATAGTTTGTGTACATAAATATATATCCTTACATCTCCTCTGGAACCTGGTGTTTCAAGAATACAAAAGTCATCTGTTTCTTGGGTCAGGGTTGGGACAGGAGTGATGAGAGGAGAGTGAAGCATTGGGTAGGTGGGGCTTAAGTCTTGGTGGAGGTTCCCACTCTCATCTGGGAAAAGGAACAGGTCTGAGCTAGGAGGGTCAAGTTCCTGGTTACTCTCCTCATGTGCACCTGCAAATGAGAGATAATACAAATACAACATGAATAAGTTACATTATTCATGTTGCTAAAAAAGACATGTTTACAAATCCAATGTTTACCATTCTGCTGCAGCCCTGGTGCATACTGCCCATCAGTCTCCTCCATAGCTTCAGTCATCAGATCCTGCAACATCTGCTGCTCATTCTCAGCGAGCAGCGGAGTTTGAGATGTGGACCGGCTAGGAAACTCCGCCTATCAAAATATACACAGAAACTGAGTGTGTATGAGCAGTAAAGCTTTATAATGGTGAGACAGGGTCATGCAGGTTGCAGCTGCTGACCTTAGTTCTTTGTGTCGAGCTGCTGTGCTTGGCCACTGGCTCTGCAGGGGGCTGCAAATCTCCATAGCTGGCTATATACTGGATAAGGTTCATGAGGGCAGCACAGGAGTCGGAGCATGTTCTGATGTGAATGACATCACTGGAACAGCGAAGCTCAAATCTGGGCTCAGACTATCACCAGAAAGACAATGAAAATGTTTGTTATGATTTTTGAGAGTCTTTTGAGATTTTTAAGTCATTTGATAAAGCTGACTCCTACCAATTTTCCATCCACTCCAGGTTTAACAGCTATAATCCTCAGCTCCAGTGTTCCCATGTCAACCACTTGAACATAGTCTGGGAGAAAAAAAGGCAAGCGTTGGTAAAATCTCCTTAAACATTTCAAGCAGTCAGCAGTCCCCAAATTCCCTGAGGGTGAACTTACCACGCGCTAAATTGACAGAGACGGCATTGCTCTTGTCTGAGAGGAACAAAGCAGCTTCATCCAAAATGATCCTGTAAACAACAGCCTGTTCTCAGCAAAGAGGTTTTCTGTACCTGAGTGGAATTTAAGCTTTTGAAAGCAGGAGAATCGTCTTACCGGAGTGTTGAGGACGAGTGGTCTAAGGAGACACTGCTGGAGATGCTAAAGGTTTCTACAACCAGCAGTGATCTGAGTGGCAGATTAAGAGGTCTGTCAAGAGAAAAAACAACACCACAACATTAGAATATACACAGATAACCAATAACTTATCAATGAGTTGGAGGCCTGCGGTCTTCTTTACCGGTAGTCCAGAGAGCAGCTCCACAGATGAAGATGTAGGGTGGTGACTGACGTAGGAGGAGCGTACCCCAACACAGGCTCGTCAGAAACATTCAAAAAGTCAACAATCTGTTGCACAAAAGTTGGTGATTAGACTACAAATGTCTACTTTTATTGAGTTATGTTTGTTTTCAGTGTTCTGTTTACAATTGGTGAAGCAGGAACCCCATTTTTGCATACCTGTTCATACCAGCCAAGGCTGGGAGGGACCACCCTGTGCTGGAGCGTGGCCCCTCTCACTCCAACAGCAACCAGGAACTCCTGCAAGAAAAAAGGCACACATCATCACAACAAGCAGTAAACTATGAAGGAAACTATACATCACTTATAAGACATGGATATTCATTGTTAACTTTATTGTTTAGGTCAGGGTTTAGCTTATATTTCCTTCTTGACAAGCAGAACCTCTATAATAAAGAACCTGTATTGGTTCTGCTCGCCACTGTGGCTTTTTACCTTCCAGTAGTTTGACCACCTTACCTTGATATTGCGGTCTGCATTCTGTGATGAGATTTTGACAGCAACAGACACCATGCTGCGGGCCTCTAAACCAATACCCTCCGAGGGGGTTGAGGATCTCTCAGGAGAGGTCTCTGATTGATAGATGGTTGGCTCGAGCCAGTGCGGATGTGTCCTGCCTGGCAACTTAATGTCTGATGTAGAGCTGCAGCCATCCACAAGTCCTGAGCACATTAACAGAGTGGGAGGGGATATCAGGGAGAGAGTACATGAAGGACAACACAGCACTGACACCAACTCAGTGAAGCTATAACACAATGTAGTGCCCATAGTAATACAGATATACAGTATATATAAATATTATATAACATATTACTAACATGTTACTAACATACAACAGTGTGATCATTGCAGTCAATAAGTGCTGTTGGTTTACCTTGGTGATACAGGCAACTATTACTGGTGTGGAAGCAGATGTAGTGCTGGTCTTTATAGCCTTCATACTGTGTCACACTGAAAAGAACTGCGTTTTTCACCTCCATCCAGAACTCGCCGTGTTTGTTTTTCAGTATGGTCTTATCCTCCTTCTGGAAAAGACAAGGTGGAAACTAAATCCCACTTTCCATAAAACAATGTGATAAGATTGTTTAAATAAAAGTAGTGTGTGATTTGAAAAGGTCAGTTTACCATTGCATTAGTCTGAAGAGCCACCAGGCAGTGGTTGACACTCAGGATAACAGAGAACAGGCTCTGGGAAGTCTTGTTCTGGGCTTTGGGCTTCTTTTTCTTGCGAGACTTGGGGCGCAGATCGGAGGAAGGACAATAGTAATGCAAGTTCTCCTCCTCTGATCCACTGGTCTCCTCTGTAAACAGCAAACAAAGCATGTTAGCCTTTTTTTTTTTTTTTTTAAAAAGTCGAGTACAATCTTGAGAGCTTGCTCAAGGTTTTATGTTATCTCACCCTCAGGACCAGTAGAGCGGAACTGGCTGAAGCTGTCCTTAGAGTACGTGTTGATCAACTGACTGGCGACAGAGAGTCCGACTCCATATGGCATGCTCTCCACCGTCTCCACTGGAGATGGAGCAGTGGGCTCCCACAGCAACAGGTCATTGTTGATTCTACAATATAGAAAACAGGAATTTACAGTTTATGTGGAGTTGTAACCACAAGACATGGGTATCACCAGAGATTAAACCCTGCAAGGGTATACTTAGTGATGGTATAATTCTATTTTTACAGTCCAACGTTGGCTCTTTACAAGACGTTAGCAGAGTGTAAATATTGAATCTGCTGATAATCTGTGGATTACTAGTAACTATAGTTACTACACGCATGTAAAAAGTTTCATCACTGATTTGCTTTACTGGCCTCTTGTGTATCTTGTGTAACCCAAATATTTAATGTGTCATTTTGCTATATTTTGATTTTATTGCCATATTAAAAAGTCCTTACCTGTTGTGGAGTTTTTCATAAAAGGTCTTGCTTGGTAGAGATAATTGCACATTGGGCAAACACAGTTCAAGAATGAAACGAGAATTGCTCATGGTTTTCTCCTGGAACTCTGTCATCTCTGCAACGTCACCAGGATTGACCATCTGGAATTAGAAACGATTTTTTAAATATGAGGTTATGTATGCAAAATAGTGCTCATGTCGCTGTTTGCAGGATGAGGCTATCATACATTATAATACACCAAACGCATCGTATCCTCACTCCCGAATGCACTTTTGGTCCAATGCCTTTTTATCAAATCAGTAACCTCAAGAAATAAAAAACATTTTTGATGAAATGTGTAACTAGCTGGACTCACCTCTTCGTTTTCATACATAACCCTCCGTGACGAAAACGGCGATGGTTCTGGTTTCCCAAAGTCACACACATCCTTCAGGGAATGGGCAGCCCCCTCCTCCTCTTCCTCTTCAAGTGAATGGTCCTCGGCTCCCTCGTCATCTTCAGCCGTCACACGCTCAAGGATTGAGTGGACCGCAGTGGGGTTCATCTTCAACACAACGCTGTTCAGAGAAATTTGCAATCAGTGAGAGGCATCCTTGAACAGACAGATCACACCGAGATTGTTTGGACAAACATACCGCGGCCAGTCAAATTTGACGCTCTCTGATGTCGTCATGTCTCCATCCATGGTGTGGGACACCCTGAGGAACCGGATGGCTGGCTGGTCCGGCTCCTCCTGGAACTTACCTGTGGAAATGGAGAGAAATAAAAAGCAGTTAAAGAAGAGTTCTTCTGTGACTAATATACATTCCGAGGGCAGTGTGGAGACTTTGTTCCCCTTGGACCACATACCAATAAGCTCCCTGAAGGTGAGCTCCATTTTGGTTTGATCAGGAGAGCTGCCCCCCATGAATTCAGATTTTATTTCAAGGTCTTCAAGTTCCAGGGAGAGTACTTCTTTCTGCAAGGACTTTTTGAACCAAGGGCCCCTCTCTTGATCCGAGCGCAGATCAGGAATGGGAAAGCGCACGGTGAGGCCCAGCACTGGAGCATTGACAGTCAGCGATACATGACAGTTGGAGGGGGTGTGACTGTCATCAAGAAAAACCTCTGTGAAGGCCTTGTGCTGTGAAATAAAAGTAGGTTGAAATTAAGTACATTAAGATGAGATCATAATTATGCTTTTGTTTCATCCTATTATGTTAAGTTACTTCTAAAGCTAATTTATGTTCATGTTCTTACCAAGCTGACATGTTTATTATAGGACGTGTACAGGTGGGAGGCCATCATCTCAGTGGTGGCCAGCTTCTGAGGCTGAAGTAGTGAGTTGAGACGATCGACAATACTGATGTCCAGCTCAGAGCGCACAGGGCCCAGCTCCACCTGGATCTCAGCTTTTCTGGGGATGGTGCTGAGACGCACCTGGCCACCCTACACAGACGCAAAACACTGAATAGGTGAAAGTTCAAACAACAATGGGAGGAATGTGTTGGTGCTTCATACAAGTGTTGCAGTACTAGAACCACGACATGCTTTTACCTGGGGACCTCTGCGCTCAGCCTGTTTGTAAAGCAGGTGAAGGCAGGTGGTAAGCGGCGCATCAGCACTGGATGTAGTGTCAAATGTCAGGAGCTGAGTTGTGACAGAAAACTAGTGAGATACACTCTTACTGTCATGCGAGCTACAACTATCAGGCGTACCGTTTGTATATGCAGTGTTGGACAAAAGCTACATGCAGAGCTCTTATGTGCTTAGCGCAGCCTTGCATCTCTTACCTCAGTGTACTGAATGCCTCTTTGGGAGCCACCAACGACAGTGTCTGAGGGGAACAGACACTCCAGCAGCTCCATTTGGTTGAGGGAGACATCAGTGCTAAATGTCCGCAAGTTGGAACCCTGACAGTGCTCGTAGTTTATCTTCAGACCCTGGCCCACAAACCTGCAGATATAGGACCATGTCAAACAGGCACGTGTATGCGTCAATAAGGAACCGGACCTTCACCCAACTAAAGTATGTTACACAACAGGAATTAGTGAAAACTAACAGTGCACCTCAAGTGGTCGTGGGGACAAGCCTGATTAAAGACTGTTCGCGACTGAAGGAAGTCTGCTGGGGCGAGCTGGCCTGGGCCCACCATTCTGAAGAAGTGAGCAGCGATAGGGCCAAGAGGACTGGGAGTTCCATCTGGTGGTGGCAGCGGGTCTATGTGGAGGATTGAGACAGCTAGGCTGCTCAGTGTTAGCCTTAACACCAACTCCGGCCTTGACTCATCACCATGAGTTTTGGATGGATGTGCTGAAATACAACAGTGGGGGATGTGAATAAAACATGCAACGTCACCGTCAAGTGCAACAGAAGGCTTCTCACCGAGGCCATACACAGACCAGGATGTAATCAGGGTGATATACTGATAGTATCTTTCTTTGGAATGAAAGCATTCATACTCCTTTCCCTCATTAAAGCACATGGCCATGGAAAGAGTTGTATCAATGTGTTTCATTGTCAAAATGAAACTTACAAGTTTGTCGAAACAATTTTTGAGGTAGTTGCGAGTCCCTCGAAGGGATGCGAGTTTCCTTAGTCTGCTTCTCGTTTTGTCGTGGTACATCCATATATTCATCCCACAGAGCCTATAAACACAGAGATATAACAGACTGTATCATAACATTAACTCATTTTCTATACCTTCTAATTTTGTTAGTTGTTAATAAGGACACACAAGTCCATTTGCAGAGGGTTCCATGACTCAAAGCCCGTACCATGGTCCAACAAGTAAACACTGACCGTTGTGTTTCCAGAGGGGGATTCTGCAGGGGAGGCAGAGAAGTTGCTATTGAGTGACAAGTCCAAGTCAACAGTTGGTGGTTCACCCAGAGGGGGGAGGGATGACAAGCTGTGAGACATGTCCATGTCAGCCATGGAGAAGAACACTTCATCTACACCAACCACAGGTTGGAAAAGAAAAGGCAAAAGGAGGAAAAATATCCCTTAGAGAGTCAAACATGACTTCTGATTAGAAAGAAAACTGAAGTAAAAGACGGTGTTTCAGTCAAACCTCGACTAGAAACAGTTCTGGTGGTCTGGCTCTCAAAGAGGTCTGGGTCTGCACCTGGCATAGCAGTATCCTTCTTCAGACAGCGGTTCAGTTCCATATGGAACCGATACTCATCTTCTTGCTGCATGGGCCGACTCTTCCTGTCCTTGGCCCATTCCTGTGCGCCTTCACAAAGGAGGAAAGAAATTTATAAAATATCTGGTGCTATCTAAGCTATTTGACCGGAATTTCTATAACAGGTGTGTGCTCACCTTTACCAGAGAAAGCTCCAAACAAGTCCAGAAGAAGATGAACTTGCCGTGGAGACAGCAGAATAATCAGTGTATCAATATGCCCAACAACATCCAGCTGAAAATCAAATGACACAAAAGAGCCCGCTAAATGGCAGTAATCCATGTGGATGAACAGAAATAAATACTTATAGTGTACAAAATATTTAGCAATCAGAAATGATTGACTCACCTTTGCTCCAGGCATTGTTAGGTTGTTTTTCAGAGTGAGGGAGAGTTCAATTTTACCACAGAGACTCCCAATCTGCACAGGTTGAAAGGGTGTTGTAGAAGATATAGTTTCTGTGAATTGCGGATGAGGCTCGCAAATGATTTTGGGATTCCAGCTGGGAGAGAGCTTTGGCTCAGTCTCCTGTCAAAAAAAAGAACAACATTTTAAAAAAAGGCCTCAACATAAAACTCCTTTACTCTGAATTTTAACACCAACCGATGCAGTGGGTGAAGATTTACAACCGGCTCGAGATACAACCGAGAACTCATCCCAAAATAGGGTGATGCCTTCCATCTGTACGTTTTTATGTGCAAATGTGGTGGGCTGATGCACATCAACACTTGAGCTCTCCTCGCCCGTTTCATCGCAGTAAAAAATCCTGAAACAACCATATGACACACTTAGCATGAGAAGAACCTACATAAACACATCAAAAATGAATGCATCAGCAAATACTAAAGGGACATCTTCCAGACTGTATATTTAATTTGAGCATTTCAACCATCCATATCTAAACTGCATCGCTCTAATCTACATCACTTCTCAGACCGATTATAGATTATAGATTTAGGAAAACAAATCAATGATGTGATATGATCAATGATAATGTTTGGATTCAAAAATGGTTAATATATACAATTTTAACTTGTCCCATTAACTGTCCAAACTTACTTGCTGATTCGAATCTCAAGAGCAATTCCAGTTTTGGAATTTTCTGGAACGTGTTCAACTCGGAGAACAGTATCCAAAAATGTCACTTTGACTCTCCTCAAAACTGCAAGAGAAGAAAAAATGACATCATTATTATTAAAAAAATAGGCTGATGAACTGCCTTAAATGATTCATAAAAGGTAAGTCATAAAGTACCTGTCTCTATTGTTTCTGCAAATTTTTCTAACCCCTCGAATGGCTGGAAGCTCTCTCCTATATCGTCTGTGAGTTTCTGGCTCAGGCATTCTTTGGCGAGTTGCATGCTGCTCGTCATGAAACTGGACCAGTACATGGGCTCAACGCCAGATGCTGGAAGCATCCGACAGAGTTGACATGTTAATAATTGAACTTGTTAATGTGCAACAAAATTACAGTATGCTTCTCTCACCCTTTGATTTGTTACGCTCCTTACCAACTCGTGGTCTTGGTCTGAATACCATCTCCAAACCCTTGACCTCGAGGGCACAGTTTTCCTGCAGGAGGGCTGCCCATGGTACGGTAAGTGAAATAGTCTGGATGAATCCTGCAATTACCTCAAAAGGAGCATCTGCCGTCTCTAGTAGCTCGTTTAGTGACTGAAGAACAAAAAATAATGCTGAGGCTTCTCTTATTTAAAACAGATTTTGTGTTGTAATCAAAATATTTCATCTGCTGTGTCCCTTGTGACAGAGAAAAAAAAAACTACATACCCATTTATCCAGAGGCACTTGTGCCAGTGATCCAGTGCCTTGATAGAGGTCCAGGCTGAGCTGATCCAAGCTCAGCTTCTCCTGCAGAAAGTTGCCAAGGTACCGATGCAGGAGGTATCTACAGGCCCGCTTCTTAATGGACTCCGAAAATGGCCAAGGCATCGTAACTCAATATGTGTACAGTACAAAGGCGATGAAAGGGATTTTAAGGGTCTACAGCCAGAATAACAAAGCTAACCAGGCGGCTATTAATTAATCACAGGTGTTACAGTTGTGACATCCTTTCGATTTAAAGACATCAAGAAAGGTAAACTCAGACATCCTTCGTATCCCAAGATTAGGGGCTCTTTGGAGGATGTGCTGACACTCTGGGATATGTTTGGGACTTGGTTCAACTCCAGTTTGATGCACCTACAGAAAATGAACACATATGTTGCCACTTTGTACCTTGAGACTTGATGCCAAATCTTTACAACACAGCCTGGATATCAAAAAGCTTAATGTATGCGTCAGCTAAGACTTACACTGTAAATGTTGAAGTGCTATGGTATAGTGCAACATAATCTGTAAGATTAAACTGTTATTCTTAGCACCAATTTCAATCAATAGTCAGTTTGACCTGTTAACTCACAATTATGAAATAGCTGCTAGCATGCCAAAACTTGCTAATCATTAGCTACCTGGCAGAGCTGTCATCGTAGTGCAGCGACGGGAGACGCGCTTAGACTTCTAGCTAGACAAAGGCAAGTCATTGGCCAACTAGCTGGCTAACAAGTGTGAGGCCACTGTTGCTAGCAAGCTAGCTATATGCTTGCCACTTGCGATAGGCTGTTAAACCACCACTATTGTCAGAAGAGAGTGAGTCAACATTAGCATAGCTGCTGGCTAACGTCGCGTTGAGATTGTGCACACGCTAGTTAGGCTAACATGCTAACCTTACAATCCAATACTGTTGGAAGTTTTCTACACTGACATGAGAAATAGTCATTCACACAAAAACACACAAAGCGATGTAATATGACTACAAGCGTAAGTAAGTGAGTACAATTGAAGATACGAGTGTAGCTCTGTTACCTTCTGACTGAGTTGTTTACAAACACTTTCATGACTCCGCACCAACCGAGCCGACACACTCCGGGGTGGTTGGTTGGTGCTAGTCGGTCAGTCGGAGGGACTTCTTGTTCATGTTTATGATGGAAGTGCTATGTGATTGGTCAGAGAATGCCTTAAGTAGCTAACAGTAACCCTAACACCCAATCAGGAAGCCCTTGCTGTGTGAATTTTAATGAAACCGCTGTTACAATCTAACAGGAGCCTGCCTACACACAACGGGGCGGTAACGTAATGACGTCATAACATGGCGATGCAGTGTAGTTCAGAGCGCACCAACTGGCCCAATGTGTTGTGGTAGTTATTTAATGGTGAATCAAACAATTATAAACGTTTGTTAATGAGATGTATTTTTCGGACTGCCGATAAAGTAAAGATTCAGCAGGTAACGGTGATTATCTACGCTTTATTGGGCTGATTCGTCTCTGCGGAGAGCTCATCGGACTGGAAGCTTCGACAAGACTGACGAACACAACCAGTCGGGAGGTGAGAAAATGAACGCAGTTTAATGAGAAAGTAACGTAACTACTGTTCTAGCACAAACAGATCGAATGCGTAAAAATCACTCTTAATTGTGCACAACAAGCATGTGATGAATAAGTGATTATACACCACACAGCCGTCGAGTTGCTGGCTAATGTTAACCAGTGTGGTTACGTTAACGTTAGCTTAACGTTAGTTCGTTCTCTTTTCATGGAAAAAAGCGGCCAATGGTAGGTCAATAAAGACAAAAAGTTAGCCTGATTTATCAATGTGAATTACCTGAACGTCCATATATTCCTTAAGCATTCATTCAAAGTTGGTGTCATTCAAACTCTTTTACTTGAGCTAGCCAAACAAGAGTCCCCATCACTCAAGATATCTCTGGAGATTTTAAGTGGATGAGCCGCAGGAACATTTACTTTCCTTTTCATGCTACCTTAAACTTAAATTCAACTTTGTACTATGATGCTTATGTACATTTGCTTGCTTCCTCCTCTGTGCTTCTGTCGATGTGTTTGTCTATGCAAAAGGGGCACAGTGAGCAGCATTGACTGAGATTAGGCTCACTTTGTTGCTTTCACCAAAGAGTTTACGTTTTCATTGTTTTAGATTGGATTAGATTAAACTTTTATTGTCACTTTGCAGAGTACACATACAAAGCCAAAGAATTATATTATATAGTATAATTTTTACAGAAAGCCAGTTAGTACTACAGAATAAGATGCTATAGTTGCAATATACAAATATTATAATGCAAATTCGTTAAATATTTATATACAGGAGAAGTGGACTGGAATAGAGGGTGCAAATATAGATTATATGTACAAACAGTAGATACAGTATGAACAACATCCATAGTTGGTTATATGAAAAGTAATATTAGTTCAGTGTAGGTGGTTCAGTCAGAGCAAAATAAAAAATAGTGCTAATAACATGTTCAATTAAGTATGATCAGTGCAAATAACAAGCTTAAGTACTTTAACAATGCAGTAATAAATGCAGGGAGTGCAATGAGTGGAGAGGCATCATTGATGATGTTTATGGACCTGCCCAGACAGCACTAATGATAAATGTTCTCAATATTGAGCAGCTGATTGTCTGTGATCCATTGGACAGTTTTCACCACGCGCTAAATTGCTTTATGGTGTGATGTGGAGCATTCGCACTGTTGAATCTTTTTGCAGTGAATGGGTTCAGGGAGTTCAGGGACCAGGTGAGCTTGAATGGAACTTGGAACTTGAATCTGGACACATGCCCTTCTACGTTGATGAAGATGGGGTTGTGTGCACGGCTTCCAGCCCCGCTAAAGTCCAATATCTCCTTGGTCTTCTATTTGTTAGTGGCCAGGTTGTTGTTACCTCTGATCAGACATACCACTGTGGTGCCGTTAAATGAATCATTGCTGCATGGTTACCAGTCGGTGGCTTTATTTTAAAGGTGTCCAACACAAACAATTCAAAGGAGGAGCAATAAGCAACAGCTGGTATGCAGGAAGCAGTCTAATACAGATGAGCACTGTGTAATTGAACCTTGCAGAAAGAGGCCATGACAAGATTCAACTTGTTTGACAAATACTTTAATGCTTAGAAAGAAACACTGGTTGCGTATAATGGAACCTTCAGTTGTTGTTACGGGTGCCAGGGACAATAACTGTATTATATAGCAACTGTGTGTGTGTACAGTATATATTTTCAGAAAATAATACCCTGAACCACAAGACTGGGTTTGTATGGCAACAGTTCCACAAAATGGAATTTAAAATAAATCTGCTGCCACCCAATTTAAGCATTTTAGGATGACATGGAGAAAAGCTACAGAATACACCTATAGCCTACTCTCAAATGGGAAACACTGTATACTCAGTGGAACATCAGCTTTTGCAGAACTTGTGCCTATATCGTTGATGCTAAACCAAGAATGACTGCAGGGTTTCGCAGGTGTATGAAAGTCTGGATGACACACATCAAAATGTCTGCCTTAGCAATTAGCTAATCAGACAATATCATTCTTCTGTGTTCTAGGGGATGGAGATAGACTGCCAGCCCGAGGACTCCATGGTCTCTACATATGATGAAGAATGTGTTGGGCTTGGGGATGTCAAGGACATGAGATTGGAGGCAGAGGCAGTGGTCAGTGATGTACTCTTCGCAGTTGCTGAAATGCACGTGTCACAAGGCCTCAACAGCGCATTAGATGTGGCTTATATTAATGTGGAAACCAGAGAAGGAAATCTCTATTGTCTGGAGCTCACAGAAGCAGGACTGAGGGTAAGATCCAGCACTGAAGCAGAATGTTTTGTTACTCACCTTTCTACCCCCGAAGATTTACAATGAATCACCTGTTGTTTCTGACCAAACAGGTGGTGGGATATGCCTTCAATCAAGTGGACGAGGATTTGAGCACCCAGTATCATGAAACAGTCTACTCGCTTCTTGACACGCTGAGTCCAGGTTACAGAGAAGCATTTGGGAATGCTTTGCTCCAGCGGTTGGAAAGACTGAAGCAAAACGGACAATAAGGACCAAAGTGCCGCGAGTGAAAGGGTGGTTTATCATCTGGGTTCAATTGGATATGACCCAATACATCTGGTCAAATATTGTAGCTAATGTGATGTCTAGCAACCACTTCCCTGTCCTATCAACATGACTTTATGAGTTTCATTTCACAGAATGACTTCTTAGTCATTTTAGTTTCGACTGCTTGCTGAGGCTGCACTCTACTGCAACATCGTGTGACTCAACTGTTGAAAGATCTTCCAAACGTTTGATATGTAACTTTGCACATTGAAGAGTCCTGCACCCTTTTTACTTATCGAAGCAAGTTGAATTGATCATTTCCCCTCTGCCCGCACGGAAGCTGTGACTGACATCTGCTCAATATTACCCATTTCATATTCAGCAGGTATCTCAGTGAAAGTTCCAAAGCTAAATTCTTTACTCACATATTCTGCCTTAATAACTGATGTTTGGTTAGCAAAGTACAAACTTCTGTTTTACACTTTGTGAGAAGAGGTATTTTGCAGGGCTGCTTTCATTTCACATGATAACGAGGTCAAAACAAAGTTCTACTTATGTCAACAAGCATTCTAGTCAATACCAGTGAAAAGGTTAACTTGTTTTTACGACATTGGACCTCAAGCTTGCTTTCTAGCTTTCCTTGTTAAAAGAAAGAGCAATCTTTGCAATTGACTTCTAGAGCTGTTTTGAGATGTTGCAGTTTGATTCTTGTGAACTGGTTGACATCTAATTCAATAAACGTGTTCCCTTTGCATTCACTGTTACTCCGTGCTGCTGGCCTTTGCTCAGACCAATAAAGTCTTAATTAGGGCCAAATTTTTAAAGTTGTGAAACCCAGTAATTGAAAGCGATCTGAAGTTAAACCAGGTGATAAACCCAGGTTGATTAGTATCAGGAAATGTGCTTCAAAACCAGGACAAAGTGGTTCTCGTACTAAGAGTCATTAGTGACGGTTTAAGAGGGAAGTAAAGTATGGTTGGTCATTTTAACAAGCTACCAAAAAAATCCACATTCAGATGAAATTGTCATAAGGAAAGATTAACTTTATTTTCTATTAATTTACAATTTCCAAGTTTAGATATTTGATAGCAAAAGGTAAGAAATCACAAGTGTTAAGAAGAATGTCTGGTATGTAACCACCTGACTACACAGCAGCCAGTAAGAGATGCAATATAGTGGAATGTAGTTCCCAAGTCAATGATGTTATGCAAACAATGACCACTTTGTTTCACATCCACAATTCTTAAAAGCAACTGTTAGGCAGATCACCACACCTGTGTTTAATTCAGTAGTATGTGAGATGAATGTGTGCAGCAGTCTTGCAAACTAGGGAAAGATTTACATCTTAAAAATCAATTTGATGAATGAATAAAATGAGCTCTTCAAGTAGAATCATTTAAATTCTTCACATTTTTACTCTTCAGAATCCCTTTTTTAAAAAACAAAAAGCAGTGTAATCAGGAAGTACATTAGATAGCCTAGCTCACAATCTGAACAGGAAACTTGATGCAGAACAAGTCTTTGCTGTTGTCGTCTCTCAGTTCCCACTCCACGACCAGCTTGATCTAGAAATACAGGAGAAAGCCAAGTGACCAAAGTGCATTACACAGAAGTGATAGATAAGAGGAAATGAGATTTTACACCTAAATATTCAGAAGATGGCAAGTGAAATTTTTGAAGGCAAAAACACCTCCAATTGTTTTCTGTATGAAACCTTTAGATAATTTAGATTTGTGCCACAAAGTACCCTAAGTTTCCAATGACAGACACACGTAAATGGGAAATCTTTGAGGGAGAATTGCATGTGTAGCAAACGTTCCTGTACTCTTTGTACAATCAGTTAAACTAGAAGGACTTGCTAAAAAACAAAAAAAAGAAACGTATACTACTCACGGCAGGATACTCGGCCTTTACTGGCAGGTCGTTCGTATAGTGATAGCTCTGTTGCTTCTGGATGGGACACTGGATTCCAGACTTGCATCCATCTTCAATGGGAATGGGAAAAGGGATGGGAACGCCAGCGACGACCCCATGGACCACAGCTTTGCTGGTCTGGCTCTCCACAGCTACAGCAGGACAGAGATGATGATATCAAAGACTGATACAATATTGTTACGAGTGGGTGAAGACTTTGTAAAAACATACACGGTCCACTCACCACTGTTAAATGTCACATTGACACCGTAGGACTGTCCTTTACGTAGCTGGCAAGGCTGACTGGCACAAGGGGTGATGTCCACTGAGGACACTTTGCCAGTAGATGAGCCTAAAAAAAAAAAAAAAAAAAAAAAAAAAGGTTTATAGAGCAGAAATTCTTGTAGAGTTGGCAAACTTATTTCAAGGACTTAATTTGCATTAAGAGTCAGAAATTATAGTTTGGATTTACTTCACTTTAAAATGTATACAATTGTGTTCATAAATCAAATTGAACAGGTTTGGAACAGAATATATACAATACACCATACAGAACCAACTTTAGAATGTTAAAGAGGGAAGTGGAATTCAGCGTCCAGTAGCTATAAAATATAAATAAAAAGTACAAACCGATACAGATTTAAACTGTTTTAACTACATATTTTGGACTTCGTGGAGTGGGGTTATACTCGTGTAAATTACCTGACTAAAAACACTTCCATTGTCATTTTGGGAGATTTTTATACGCTTTAAAACAAGCTGCATCTATCCAACGACACTTCCCTATCCATTTTATTTTAGTTGCATCTTTGGCACCGTTTTTATAAGTCACTCGACTGGTTGACCCTCATAGTTTGAGTACAGCGACATCCTTTCTGTGTAATTAATGTTCACACGGAAACGATCCTTTCGATTGGTAAACACAGCCGATGGCTCGCACGTTAACATGATAGCAGATCTTCATCAGCATATCTGGTCAGTAAAACTTACCACAGTCAACGTACTTCACCGGCTCCGCACAGGTGAAGCCAATCAAGCAGAACAAAGCAATGAAGCCAACTCGTACGTCCATGATCACTTTTGTTTTAAAGGACCTTAAACAGGAGAGGAAACTTTTACAATCACAGACTTTAAGTCGGTTAAATCATGACTCTTTTAACGGGGCAGGGTCTTTTAAGTCTGACAGCGGGGAAGAAATATGCATCGTATGCAATATAGTAGGCAAACACAAACAGTAAAATTTAAGAAACTTTGAAAGAAGAGATTTTGACTTACCGCTGATTAGTCTTTCTGTCTCCGGCGTGAGGGAATTGTGACTAACGCCCGTCAAGTGTTGCGCTAGCTTCCTTCTATCACGAGATCGCTGTCACGCCTATTTATACAATTTTATAGTAGCCCGACATTTTGCCTTTCAGGAAACACATTCTGTGTAAATAAATCACACACTCTTAACTAATAGTTGGAAGACTATAACGTAATGTACTACATAATCCAAGTCATGTGCAAACTAAATCTCAACATAAAATGTAACCGTTGAAACTTTTTTGGGAGCGGTAAACATGTTGGAGAGCTGTACCTGAGAGTTAGCAATAGGGTATTACAGTCAGTGGTTAGCTACCGGCTCAACATCAATTTCCCTTATGATGGGCAGGTAAACTAACGAATCGTTTGACGGGTTTGTACCAAATATGGGCGTATCTACTTGACTGACAAATATTCTCGCCAATCGGTGTGCTGACTGATTATTCGTCGTTTGTCGGGGCGGAACTTCCCAACATTTGTTATGAAAGATGTCTCTCGCAAGAGGAGCGATGATAGCTGCGTCAAAGTCAAAAGGGTTGCACCTTGCCAGGTAATGTTGTTTGTGTGTATCATAGACATCATGAGTGAGGGATGTTGCACAACCATCCTTTAGGATAACACTTCAAAATTTAAGCCGGTTAGCGAACTAGCGTATTTACTGTTAGCCAGCCAACGTTACGTTAGCCAGGGCCAGCACAACCATGTTTCCCTCATTCCTCTCCTGACATCCTCTGTAGGATCTGACAGTACGTAACGTCAATGTTTTACAGGGCATCTACTCTTCTTAACAACATCCATGTGAACAAACCCTTTCATCGTCCTCCTCTGAGCCCTCAGTGCTTTTACCCAGCCGGGCTTCAGCGTTTCAGCAGCGCATCAACTCAGCAGATGTCAGGAGTGTTGGAATCATCTGAAGAAAAAGTTTCTCTCACTGCGTCCTGTGTGAAGGTGAGTAGAAACCCATGTTGTCTCTTCTATGAATTATGACGTATAGTACACTTCGGCTCTGTCTAACAAGACTGCATGCAATGTGGCCACTGTGTTAATTAAGTTTTGTTGTAGTTTTTGTGCCCTTCATGCTCATGTCACCTCTGTCTTATCCAGAGACTAGGGGAGATCATGGGGAAGAACGAGTACCTGAGAATACATGTGGAGGGAGGAGGTTGCTCCGGGTTCCAGTACAAGTTTTCTATTGACAATAACAAGAATGAAGATGACAGGTAATTCTCACTGGGGCCCTTTTCCACATTAAAAAAACAGTTCCACAAATTCAAGTTCAATCGCATTATATGTATACGCAGCTTTAAATATGAATGTGTGTGGGGCGATGAGGACCTGAGCTCAGCCCTCAGTGAGATACAGAAGACAGCAATATGTGGTGGAGCTCAAAGCACATTTTTTTTTGTTTATTTAGTTTTAATCGCCAAAAGGAAACCCTGATTTTTACAAATCTGCATTTTGCCAAATTCAATGTTTTAATGTTGCTAAAATTGTTTCATCAACTTCTGCTAGTCTGCCTGTGTTTTCCTCTTCGTGGTAATCATAGGGCCCTATCTCAATAATCCACTTTTAAAGTCTTTTCAGGTTCTCATCACTGTCTCTTCACTTAATCCAATCTACCTGCATCCACTCTTGTTTGCTTGCAGAGTCTTTGAGCAGGATGGAGTGGGCATCATCGTTGACCAGGACAGCCTGGAGTTCGTAAAGGGAGCCACAGTGGACTTCAGCCAAGAGCTGATCCGTGCCACCTTCCTAGTGCTCAAAAATCCTCAAGCAGATCATGGCTGTTCTTGTGGCAGCTCCTTCTCTGTCAAACTATGACTCTGCTACCCTGTTGTCACCTACTTTAAATCTATAGCTACAATTTTACTATTTCCATTATTTCATATTTGCACCATTGACTTTACGTAACAAGCACTTAACAGTAAAATGTTATGAGAGTATTATATTGAATTCTTCCTCTACTGCTACATCTAGTGTCCCAGAGAGACGCATATGTGTTGGCTCAGAGAAATGATTTATAGGTGTTAAATCATTTGAACTGAAGCCAATGTGTAGATTAGTTCTTGTGCTCTCCTGCAGATCATATTGAGTTGAGTCCCAATAGTCTGCTGTAATGGACTGAAACAAAACTAAGGATCAGTTGTCGTGTGTTTGATTTGAGTATTAACTGCTTTGCTTTGCTATGTAAAAATGTAAATAGGCCATATCTATAATAATGAAGCTATATTTTATTTGTGTGCTCTGAAATAAAGTTGAGTGAATTTTAGACATTTATCTGTTTAGTTATTTTCAAAGTACTACTTGTTTATTGTCCTAAAGGTTAAAGTGTAAGTGAGACTGTGTTTAATCAAGTTGATAATGCCTGCGTGATGCAATTACATGATTGCATTAGAATAATGAAACAGCAGCCAGGAAATGATCGAACCTAGTTCATGGTTGCCTTTTTTATTAAAGTGGAATTTAAGAAACATTTCACAAAAAATATACAAAAAGAATATCTACAAATGATATTTACACTGGTGTAATGTAAATCAAAATATGCAGCAACATTTGTAGATTGTAGTTGATATAAGGAGCAAACTGTTTTGCACTTTTCATATTTTCTCTCTGATAAAACATTCCATTTAAGTATATTTATCTGATTACACAAAACATTAATTCACTGTTTGAAAAGGTCACACTCTTCATATTCATGAAAATGCGACAGTAATACACCATAGCAGCACACTGAAAAGGTAGTAATTGCATTGAAACATCAATTTTACAGCTTTTTTTTCTTTTCTGAGGAGTTTGGTTATGACGGATTGTCTTCCAGTAAGCCATGCACACCCATTAACCTCAAACAAATCTGCACACGTTAACACGTTACGAGTGGGAACACTTCCACGGCCAGTCGACAACACAACCACGTACACAAACCATAAATGAACCATCAGGGTGACACAGTGACCAGGTCAGGTGTACAGTGCATAGTATGCTTTGGCATGCTGACATCCAGAACATAACAGTGGATGTTACATTCAGGAGGAAGGCCACAGGATTTGGAATTACAGTAAATATAGAACATACAAATGACCACGTGATCCGAAAAGTAAAACAATCTTAATACAAAAAGAATCCAAACCCTCATAACACTCAGATTAAGGCTAATTCAGTTTGCTACATGATTCAAAAAATGGCATTGTCAGTAACACAAATTCAGAGGCCGACCAACTGGCAAAACTGCCGTTTGGGATGTGAACACTCATTATAAAAAAAAAAGTAATGCATCACTGAAATGATATGCACATGAATATCGAGATGTTTTTCCGATGATTGATGTGAGAGCAGGGCTGTATGCATGCCACCGCCACCTGTGTTCACAATTCGGACTGATGCTGTGATCAAAATGAGCCTTGCAAATATGCATGCACCTAGTTTTGAGGCAGTGAATCAGATCGCCACTTTTACAAGCTGCCAGGTCTGCCTCTCCTTCTCCTTTAAATGCATCCTTTACTGGGTGGAGAGCAACGCCCGCAGACGGCTGCATCTCCTCTTGCAGACTTTCTGAGACAGGATGGTCCAGATGAGATCCTCAGTGGGTGGCATGGACGCACCTCCATACAAAGAGGCTAGAAAGCACATAGAAGAAAGGAAGCACCGTTTGATATTTGCTTGCCATGTCTTTTTCAAACTATATAGTTCTTTGGAGCTTCAATCATACCTTCTGTCATCGCCACCGGCACTAACGACAAAGCGGTCTGCATTTGCGAAGCGTACATTGGTCAAGTGAGCAGAATGGCCCAGAAAGCGTTTATGTTTGCCCTGTAAGAGATCACATTCACGTCATCAAATATTTCAAACTACAATGATAATGGGATAAAATAAAAAAGACCAAAAACAATCTCAACTTCAGACATCTTCAATTTATATACATCACACAATTCCCGCAATAATAGTTCCACAGTTTAATTGTCAAACGTTGAAAACACCAGGAGCATTTTTCTAAAGATATATATTGAAAATAATTTTAAGTCACATTTGTAAGAGTATTTGAATATTTTTCATCCTTCCAATGGTAAAAGTTAACTTGTGTGTGCTTTTTTAGCCCCTCCTTGTCCCTGTGCTGAGTCTGTTTGGGGTGTTAGCAGCTGTGAATCCTGATTTTATACAACCACTAGGGGGTGCTAAAGTCATTCATTCTTAACTAAAATCAGACAATGTTTGTTTTAATCACAGAAACTGTAATAGAGTTGTCAAAAAACACAAGAAACACAACAGCCAGTAAAAGTAATAGTATGCAATCATACTTACAAACTTCTCTGGACATGGAAAGTCAAACAGCTTTACCATTCCAAAGTCATCGCCTGTAACGATGTTAAGGCCCGAGTGGGACACGCAGGCACAGGTGACATCTGCTTTGTCGGTGTTGCGGGACCAGATTCCAACAACCTCGTCCCCAAGGACACTGGACACAGATACAGAGGCAATGGAACAATGTGGACCAGGAACCAGCAATTTTAGATTTCCTCTTTACCATCCAGCACATGACACTCTCACCTTGTCCAAGTGGCCCAAGTAATCCTGTCAATATGGGACTGCTCTGTGACCTGCTTCCCAGACGGCACCTCATACACTAGTCGTCTATAAGCCCCTGTAGATATCTGTTTAGGGGCATTAGAGGTTAGAGGAGAAACAGCCAGCCTATGTCTGAGACTCACATGACCTCTGCAGAGAGTTTGTACCTGGATGTAAGTGCTGTCGGCAGAAAAGTCCATCTGCATCACAAAGCTGGGGATGTCCCTGCAGCAGTTGATGCGGTTCAGCTGTGGACCGAACGTCAGGTCATAGAAGTCGACTGCGCTCTCAGTGGAGCCTACAGCCAAGTAACGAGAATTTGGACTGAACCTGGAAGGGAGACAAATCCTGTGCGCTCTCAAATGTACTTCGTAGTGTTTCAAGCCTTATTTAACACTTTTAGCTGAACCAAAACTCCAAGTAGGATAGATTTTGTGCAAATGATCAAATATCTTCAAACCTAATAAAACATGAATAAAATGTCACAAGACATTAGCAGAGTGAGAGCCCAGATTTTATAAAACATTATTTCAATTAGCATAAAAGAGAGAAATATATTACAAGCTCGTGCACCAGAACTGGATTAAATTTGGGCTCATTTATGGACCTAATGGGCCATTTCTACATCTTCACACTGGTGTTGGCCCTCACAGGAGGTGTGCAGGTTCAAATTGGGTTTGGTATATCAGCATTTATAAGTACAAGTGGGCAGAAGCAACAGCCAACTATTTGGACATTTTACAAACACAAATTTGAAGATTTGCGACGAAGATGCTTGGATGTACGTGTGGTGTCGTGGTGAAGAAGCTGAGTAACGCATACATGCAACATCCTCTGTTGGAGTCTGAATGCGGACTGTTGTTGTAATATCCTCACCCTAGCATTCCCTTTTTTTCTGTTGATCTACTTCAATCATGCATGTCGTGTAAATCACTCTTTTCTATCACCTCGGCTTGAATACTGCACCTCCCTTTTTATATTCCTCAACAGGTTATTCTCTTTACATTGGCTTCCCATCACGTTAAGGATTCAGATTGTCTTGGCAACAGACAAGATTCAAGGTCGGAAAAGTGGAGCCAATACAGAAGGTTCTAAAACTGCATTCTTTCTAGTTGTCAACAGGGGGCGACTTCAGTAGCTGCAGACTGAGTAGAAATCTTTGAGAAAATGTGCCGACTTCTCATTTGATTTATCATCACAGTATCACAGCACACCATCACTAGTTTCAAGTCTTGTACAATACAGCATGTAGTGAATGAGTGTCCTATTTAAAGTGAAATAGAGGAATAAAACCGGGTATGCTTTGGGTGAATCTATCTTGTGATTAATGCAGTTTGTACTTTGGAGCTCTGCTTTCTGTTTGCTTGTCAGTTCTTATTTCTAACACTTCATGACCTTGATCTGTGAAAGGTGACATTATAGTGTGGACAAAAGTAATATCTCAGCAAAGCTGTCACATATATCTGTGTAAAGCAGCCAACCTTTCATCACCTTAATTGGGATAAATGGTACAAATAAGGCCACTTAGCAAGCACTTCATTTTGAGCCTAACTATCTGAGGGTGTGGGTGCAACCCTGACCATGCAGGCCCCATGAGGGCTGGGACTGCTTGTGTCTTCTCACCCTCTTTGCTAATGAGGAAAAAGTAAATGGAATGCCCCTTGAGGGGCAAAAATAGGCCAGTAGGGGAGTGAGAGAATAAACTCCCACATACGGGCCCAATATATCACTTAAAACCTATATTTTGTTCTATATTCCTCACCTAATATCCTGGATTGGGGAGCGTCGGTCCCTTTTTTTGCCCCAGATTTTGAGAGAGGCAACCAGCAGGATAATGAACTCCCCATTCTTCATGCCAATGGCCACCATGTCTCCTTCAGGACTGTAGCTGATGGTGCGCGCCGGGTGACCCAGGTTCACCTTATTCAGCATCTTCTGTTTCCCCACAAAGTCATGAAAAGTCATCAGATGCTTGTTCAACCATCATTAAAATTCCTTCGTTAGATATCTGCAGAATGAAACACAATTGTGCTGGAAATCATGTAAGAGACTGAGTGGGGCTGCAGGGCTGACCTTCTCTGGGATGTCCCACAGCCGGACGGTGCCGTCCTCTGCTGCAGACAGAAATACGTCTCTTGACGGATGTGTGCCCAAACCCCAAATAGGCCCGTCCATGTGACCATTGACCAAGATGTTGCACGCTGCATTCTTCTCTCCTACTTCAATGATCTCTGCGTTCCTGGTCCCCACAAGGATCTTACCCTGACACAGCAAAGAGCAAAAACACTTCAAAATACAGGAACTGTAAGAATGGATCATTTTATTGAACATCATATTTTTGCAACCCACCTTTCCTCTGCAAACGGAACGAACACAGTCGATGACCTGTCCAGTTTCTAATCGAAAGGCTCGGCAGCGTTTGAGCTCCTGATCCCAGAGCTTCAGAGCACCTCCTTCCTTTGACCTGTGAAGGAAAACTGAATAGTTTCATCTGGTGGAAATTAAATTAAACACACGCATTTGTGCACTGATTTACACCATGAAGCTAATATATTAATTGATTGATCAAGTGTACGGATGTGACAGAGCAGCACTTACGGTCTCTCCTTGCCTCCGGTGACAATGAGGCCGTCTCTCAGTGTGGTGTACATGGTGAACACGGGGCCCGTATGAGCTTTGGCCACTATTCTTACTAGAATGTGTTCCTTCCACACACACACATCCCCACTTATGGTACCTGTAAATGTCAAGTTATTCTGAAAAGAAAACAAATCTGCACTAATCTAGTGGCCTAAGACAGCAGAGCAAGCAATGCAACAACAATTCAACAGCACGTTATAGCAGTCAGTGTGAGATCAGATGAACTTGACATGTTAGCAGATTCAGACTGTGAGATCAAATGTAGCAAAAGCAGCAATTTGAGGATTTATTAATACTGGTTTCTACTCAGAATTAATGGGAATGTTGATTATAATTAGACCTTTTTTTAAATTAACAGCAGCATTTCATGACAATGGTTGGAAGTCACTTACAGCTCCAAATGCCACAGACAGCATAGTCTGCATTCTGGCGTCCTCTATTGAGCTCAGTACACCCTTCTTGCTTAGCAAAGCACGACCGGCTAACGTCCAGAAACGAACATGCTTGATCCCCACGGACACAAAGTGTGTGTCCGAGTCTGGCCGAAACTCAGCCACAAAGATCCTCTGGGTGTGACCAATCCGACTGGCCACTTTGGCACCTTAGAAGAGAAAGCAAAGGGCAGTGAAAAAGTGTGGTGATTTCTTCTCCAGCCCTCTCATGATATCAGCTTGTACCTTCCTGCCACTTCCAGATGGTAACGGTGTGCTCGGAGTCCAGGCCTACTGACAGCAGGAGCTTCCCCGTGGCACTGAAGCTGACAGAACAAACCCCACCGGAGTGGAAACAGCGCAGCACCGACAGCGTCTGCTTGGTCATGGCGTCCCACACATGAATAGATGGAGATGTGGCTGAGGAAGAGAAAGAGTGAAGAAACCAATTAGTCTGACTGTATCTTCAATTCTTGCTGCCGGAGGAAGATGTGGCGACAAGAAGGCAGTGACTTAAAGAATACAAGGAATTAAAGGAACAAGGATTTCCTTTGGTGAGTTATCAGTGCTGCATTTAACATTTTTCGTGCATGAGGGCTCATTAAAAAAGGTTCTTACCTGACATATCACCAGTATCACCTGGAAAGATGGAGAATCAAATTTAACGACAAAGTTATTTTGGAACTGGATTATTCAACCAACAAAAGCCTTTACTTTAGGTTACTGAGGTACCTTAATCTAAAATTGCTGAATATGCTGAATAAAAATACAGCATATGTGACAATCTCACAACTACTCATGTGTGCAAAAATTATGATTTTGTACAATACAGAGAGGCTTGTACAAGGGGCAAGGCTGTTTGTCATGTGTTCAATAATCCTCCTGCAAAGTGTACAGGGAAGAAAAACTGGTGACACAGGAGGTCAACTTCTCACAAACATACCTACTTGGCCAGTTGCCACCACGTTGGGGAATTTGGGATGTTGATTTATTGTCAGGCACAGAATGTCGTCACTGTGTTCAACATAGAAACTTTGGCAGGCTGCAGGAAAACAAACCCAGATCGCAAACAAACACACAAACATCGAATTAAAAAAGATCATACGTTTACTTTTCATTAGTGATCACCACGATTGTTTTGTAGACTCTGACAAACTTACAGGTCGTCAAGTTGAGCACGATGCCAATCGAGGCCGTGTGGTAGATGATGTCGGCCCCCTCGTTCAGGTAGTGTACGTTATTGCGGCAGTCATTGCCACGGTAACCGAACACTAGCTCCAGCACAAGGTCCTGTGGGAAAGTCAAAAAAAGACCTCCAGAAAGTCAGAAAGGTTAACGCCATGACAACGAAGACGTTCGGTGCCAGCTGTCGGCTGAAAGAGTGCGTCATCATTCGATTATAGCATCATTAGACGCCTGGGAGAGGCTTCCTGGATAGCACACGAGTACACAAGTCTGCAGCTGAAATAAACCAGCATTTTCAATCAGTTGTCAACCCGACAATAACAGGAGCTCTGTTGATTTTATATGTAACATCTGTATTGTGTTAGAAATGTAGCCTGCTGTTCTTACATCAATAAGTCTCTTCTTTTTTCCCACATTGTTGGTCTGCAGCTTCTCTGGCTGTGGCAGCGCTCTGCTGACAGGAGGCCTGAAACAGACAGCTGGGTTAAGATCTCTGCTTATCATGTTGCTGGCAAGAATAATGATTGTTCAGTGAAACCATTCCATGAATATATAGAAGAAGCTGGTGCAGCAATGGAAGGATAAAGATAGAACTACAGAATTGACTGAAACAAGAAATAATACTTGAATAAACTTTGGAGCTTTGTGATCCTCATGTATCTCAAGAAAATCAATAAATACAGTGTAATAAACAGATTCAAATACATCACCAATAGAGTGATATGTCAGGATTAGTGTGTGAACAATACAGTTCTCTGTATTCTGGCTAAAACTTCCCCCTCATTCCTTTGGTAAAAACTATTCTACATCAAACAATTCGCAAAACATCTTTCTTCATATTTAATCTGCATACAGGCCCACTATGAATGTAACAGTGTAATGAAACCATTAAACAACAACAACAACTTACCTCGACCCTCTGTAATGGCAGCAATAAAAAAGAGAAAGAAAGAATTAGACAAAGGGTTTCTTACAGCTTTCACTGCAGCTCGGTGGACACGCACTTCAACACCACACCTCAGCCACTGAGGACATAAAGTAGAGTAGTCAGTGCTGTGGTGTAACTATGACAACCAAAGTTAATTTCAAGGACAGCAAAACGAGTCTTTGTGTCGATCAAATCCAGAACACATTTTCTGGTGTTGCAGAAGATTCAAATGATAACATTAATATTTGAGAGGTGACTAGTTTACTTTAGTGATGCCATTTCCCCAAAGACACTTAGTATTGAAAACACCTCTTGTACAGCTTACCTGACCACCCCTTGTCTTCAAGTGGAAGTAAAGAACGAATCAGGATAATGACAGAATGCAGCCATGAAGGAGGAAGGAAGAAAAGCAGAAAAGGCTGAATTATTTCAGATTTACACACAGGTAAGGAAAGATGTGTTGACTGAAGGAGTCGGCTTCGGCATCATGTTGATGCAGAAGCTCTATTTTCATACTACGACTGCCTGAAATTCATGGAACTTTCTTCCGAGCGGCTGAAAGCCCTCTTCGCTGCGTCACTGAGGAATACCTTTCATCCACGGAGGGTTCTTTCAGCTGCAAGTGGGGTTTCACACCCGTCATGGGGCGCATGTTGGTGGATAAGGCCTTGATGGTGTAGCTGATTTCGTTCTCTCTCATCACATCGCTGTCATAACCTGATGAATGACAGGAACGATGCAGATATCACTTTAGCGGCGGTGACTGTTTAGCAATAAAAACCTGAAAGAAGCTCTTCTCTAACCCCCATCATCCTCGCTCTCGATGTCCGACTCTTCACTGTCACACTGTCTGAGTTCCCGGTGGCTCTCCGCCTCATGGGCCCAGATCATGAGGCACGTGTCACCCCCACCGACTGTCACCAAGAGGCTGTCTTCATGGGTCCATCGCACATTGGTAACATGTGTGCTATGGGCCACATAGCGTTTGAACTTTGCATACTTCCCCTGGGGGTGAGGGACAACATTTATTCAACACTTGACATTAACACAAAATTAACATAACATTTGCATAAATCTTAAACATAAGCCTTGAGTCATGAGCTGTTAAAAAACAAGGTAATACAAATGTATTTCCCCGGTACCTTGACGGGGTATCTGAAGAGCTTGACGTATCCCAAGTCATCTCCTGTTGCGAGCACCTTCCTGTCATGACTAAGGCAGGCAGAGGTCACCTCAGTGACCTCGCTGATCACAGGCCAGATGCCCTCAGCAGACGTCCCCAGGACACACGTCAAGGTGCTCCAGTCAATCTTCTCTACCTAACACAAGCAGACGAGTAAAGATTCATGAGACCATGTTTGATGGAGCTGAATGTTGTCCACATACAAGTGAAATGATTCATTAAGACATCAGCTGAAAAGGAACTCCAAAGCTTTAAACACGGTTTAACAGCTTCATCAATACAATAAAAACCAGCCAAGCAAAGACAGAAATACCAACCCTCTGGTTTATCTGGTCAATAAGGACTCTGTGATCAATAGCACAAGAAAAGAGTAATGGGAATGGGAGGGAGTGAGGAAGGTAAATGTATTACTTTGTGGTGAGAGGACGCCTGAGGCTGATACCTAAATGGATGAGCTAAGATTGCAGCTGCATCTATTTATCTCTGACCTTATTCTCTTAATACTCCTCTCAACTCTTATAAGGATAATATCAGACATGGTAAAAGGTACTCCTAAACACTATACCACGTTGGCTGTGATCATGCTGCCTCAGCCTCATCAGATCCCCGAGGGCCAACATTGCTAAATCCACTCCTGTGCATCCTCCACCCACTTACCTCTGAAGACGGGATGGTCTGCCTTTTGCCGCGAGGAGCCTCGAAAAAAAACTGCTCTTTAGCACTTGTGTTGACTTGCAGTAGTTTTCCTGTGAATGAAGGAGCACAGCGAGCCGCGGTGTTTGACTGGTGTTTACGAGACATTCCGATTGTATGATGAGGATTTACTGAGACAGAGATATGCATGTTTACCTCTCTTGTCCCAGTCCAGATGGGTGATGTAGTTGAGGCATCCTTTACACACTCCTACTCGTTTGCTGCTCATTACATTGTAAATATCCACAAATGTGTCCCCTGATGCTACCGCGAGGTACTTGCCAGATCCTGTGCAAAGAAAAGAGAAGGCACAAGATTGCTTTAACTGTGGATCACTGAGCCATGCTGGCAGAAGGCTGTGCTGCTCACCGCTGCGGTCCAGACTGAAAAATCTCCACAACTATTCGATGGAGTGCCATTAAAGTTTGTACGTGCACAGAATATCAACTGACAATGAAGCTCGTTGGCTTTCAGGATCCACTGGCCTTTCTTCAAGAAACCATTAGGCTCAGTTGTGGTTTAAAGTGAAATTTCTCAACAGCTTTTGGAATGATCGCTATGAAAATGGCATCTCGTAGTGCCACTATGTGGTTCAAAAAATCTGTTCAATACTCAATTCATAACGAAATACCTGCAAAACTAATGGTGAGGCTTTTGAGCGTCAGATATGTGTTTACAGCAAAAAAACATTTTTGGGAGAAAGAGAAATAATTGACTTTGATTATCAGTATTTTACCCATACTTTAGTTTATTGCTCTATAGAATGATATCTAGTCTAAGATATTGGCTCTCATGATTCATGGTTTTTGGGTTGAGTAACAGTTCCTTCTCATTGTGGAGAGTGTCCAGGTGAAAAAGACTTAAGCTCTCCCTTCGTCTGCCCGCATTGTTTCTCATACCTCTCTTGCGCCTGTCTGGCCTTATTACAGAAACAGTTAATTTGGGTCAGGGCTGCGGCAGTGGCTCTCCTGACTTACAGTGAGAGGAACTTTTGTGTACCCGCGAAAACACCTGCAGAGCATCCTAAAAAGATTCAGATGCTCTGATGCTCTGATTTTCCAGGCCTATTTACTGCACAAACTGCATTGAAAGGGAATTGTCTACTGGTGAGGAACCGCAGACCTGGAGAGAATTTGATATCCGAGATGATGTCCTTGCGGTGGTGGAACGAAACCAGGTCCTCCAGGGTGTCTGCGTTCACAATGAGAAAGCTGCCATCATTCAGACCGACTGCCAAGGCTTTGCCGTCAGGGGAGAAGCAGCAGCAGCGGCCACCTGTAGAGGACAAGAAGTTTATTAAAGGCCTGGCACTGATACACATCCAGTCGTCGAACAGAGAAAGGAAAAACGCTCATCTGCTGCTCACCTTTCCTGAGCTTGCGTACAGCTAACATGCAATGGCTGGGGGAGAGGTCCCATATGCGCAGGGTTTTGTCATCGCTGACGGTGGCACAGAGAGGGAGATGAGGATGAGTGGCCAGGCCCCAAACTTCACCTTCCATGTGGCCCTGCAGGTGCACACACAACAGCATGCAAATATTGTTTAGTTGGTTCCCATTCACGGCTTTCTCTTTGCAACTGTGTAAGTCTGAAATAAATATAAACAATATTAATCAGACATCATGCATGATGAACTTCATTCTATGCATAGATTCATTAATGTATTTCAGATTAAAAAGTTCTCAGAGTTATATTGATTTCTATAAATAGACGGTTGAGGACAACCTTTGGTTCACACTACTCTCATCAATGGATCCCATTCACCAGAATGTCCTGGCAAGTCTTAAGGTATTGAAAAAGGGCAATCAATAACACGCAGTCCAGACAGGAGAGCCCAAGAGACACTGCAGAGCCACTTAACTAAATTAGCAAATGTTGAACTCAGTGGCAGCAATTCATTGATGTTTCGGGCCGTCACATTGGCAATCCTGTGGTCTGTTAACCACCGTAGGCTGTAGTAGTGTTAACAACCCACTGTGGTGTTGTACTGGTAGGTTTGTACGTTTGTTTGTATGTTTTCACACAGAACATATGATCAGAAAAAAGGACACATAATATGGGGTCGTTTTCTTTACATATCAGGTAGCAGTGGTACACTTACACAGGATTAGGTTTCAGACATGATCCCCCCTCATCCTCATCCTGTGTGTTCCACGCTTGTTCGTCTGTAGTCGAACAGTGTAAATTATATTTTCAAGGAACAATAGAATGCTCATGGCGTCTTTCTGGAGCCTTCATTTGGTAAAAACTATAATACTGTATTTGCATGAAAATGTTCTCAATATCACACGATACTTGGTGGTGGTGCATTGAGGAATATCACTATTATCCTTCCCATTAACATCCTCAGAGCCCTTGGAAACATCACAGTGGCTTCACAATTATCTTACAACAGCAAAAAATATCACGTCATCATCACGTCATGTTCATCCCTTCAAATCTGCACAGAACATACTCAATTTTTAGATTTATCACGAGTTTATGGGTGATATTTGTCATCTGCCTCACCTGAACCAGTAGAGTAATGGGGCCACTCTTGTCCACCTCTAAGATCTCTCCATTTTTAGTTCCCACTAGGATGTGGCCGTGGCCCAGAGATATGGCACGTATGGAGGGGTTGTCCTCCAAAAGCAACCCTGCAGGGATGATGGATTAAAACATGACCTTTTTTCTTGAACCACTACAGATGATGCAATCGTTATTACAGCCAAAGGCATTGAAGATTTTCAATATATCTGATTAAAAACCGCCAGAAGAATGATCCAAAGACTACGGAGAGCACGATGACCGTTGTACCTTTAGAACCAGGTGCTAGAACTGCTCTCTTGATGGCGTAGGTCTTCAGGCATCTCTCGAAGGTGTCGTCCCACAGAGCGACTATACCGTCCTTCCCGCCCGTCACAAATCCCTACAGCAACATTATGAAGACACTTTTAAAGCTGCATACATCACTGCTGATCAGACTGAACAGTTCATCAGCAGAGCAAATTTAATTTGACAAAGTAGCCAGGACACTAAGATGTAAGTGTCATAATTTATTAACTGCTGCAGCAGATGCTGAAACATTAAGCCTGATGGTTTCCACATAAGATGTGACCACCTCCAAAGTGTTTGATAAAAATGTATTGGAACTGAAATATTTTTTGAAACAACCGACCTTTTCTAGAGCGTGCACACTGAAAACGGGTCCGTCATGAGCTTTGACTGTCTTCATCAGGAACATGTCCCTCCAGATGCAGATGTCCCCTGTGCACGTGCCCGAAAACACCATCTCCTCCGACCAGCCATAGACAGCACACATCATAGTCTCTGTCTTCCCCATGTTCCCCTTGCGTCCAATTAGCCCACCACCTGGAACAGAAACAGACAGTACGATGTCTCACGGCCCAGCCAGAGTTCGGCTTGTTAGAGTCACTGCTAGTCAATAAAAAGAAGCCGGTGGGGTCTTACCAGCTTTGTGCCAAAACTTCATATGTTTCACACCAGCTGTGATGAGCTTGTCAGGCAGGTAGGGATTTATTTTGACAACAAATATCTTGTCCTTGCTTCCCCTGAAAAAACAAAATATGACGTCAGAACCATTCAAACTGCACATCTCATGATCTACTTCAACATATGAGTGGATTAAATTTGCCTTTATAGTAATCAAACAAGCAATGCCAACTCACTAAAAAAATAATTCGACTAACCTTCTCCTCTGTGTGTGTGTCTCAAACTAGCTGAACCTTTCCTCCTTCATATTGCCACCCAACACACTTTTCAGCCTCTCCCTATCACACCCACTCCTCCTCTCAAATCTGAAGACTGTCAGGCCCCATTTCCCTCTGCTCTCCTCCCTGCACTGCCCACCGGGGTCTACAAAGGAGATTAGCGCAGCTTCAAGCTGTCTCTGAGCTGCAGAGAGTCTGGCATACAACTCACATGAGAGCAACCAGCATGCACTATTCGAAACTAGCCAGGGGGAGTTTCAGTGGACTACAGACTAAATATGAACATCAAGTAGGATGAGAAACACAGCAGAAGCGATGATATTTTGAGATGCGGATGTTTTCCAGCTTCGTACTTCTATCCTCCTGGTTCTCAGGTTATATAATTTTATCTGACGTGAAGTTGAAAAAAGGTACTTCCTAACAAATTAACACCTCTCATGCTTTTCAGCAGCTCAATAATGCAAACCCCGTCAGTGTAAACTGTGTATCCAGTCGCATGTATTGTTTACATCCTATGTGCAGCTCATTGTCTGCAGCCCTATAGGATGCGTGTCCTTGGACAGAACAAAAAAGCTAGAGTAAGTCTTCCTCTATCTTTTATGCACACATGAGATTTAATTTTTAGATATTATGGTCAAAATTTTTGTCTTTCAAGTTGTTACATGCTCGCTTTCCTCAGCCTGTTTCATGTACCGCTGTGGTGCCCCGGAAGCATGGTTTCCTTGTCAGAATAAAATCGATCATGCTCTGACTCACCAGCATAAGCTCCTGGTAGACGCAAGTTATTTCTATTAAATTGTGGATCTACCGTTGGAGCCTTGGGACGCATTCCCACCATAACCCTTCAAACCTTGGCAGGCTTAAGTGTTGCAGTGGAGCAGCCTCTTAATCTAAAAGGCAATTCCCTTTCTTTCCTCCACTCCATCAATCACGCTACCAGCCCTGCACAGCAAAGTGGCTCCAATTCAACCCTCATTTATGAATGTCCATATTTAAAGGGCTTAATGATATCTAGAATTAACAAGAAGGTTTGTCAAAGCTCCTAATGTTTCTGGGCCGACCTTCAGCGTCTCGTAGCTGCACTCACCGCATGGCCGAGAGTTTCTCGCCCTTCCTCCAGTCCCACAGCACAATGGTGTGATTGTCATCTAGACCCACTGAGGCCAGCCGCTTGCCGTCCGCTGTGGAGGGGGAATAAAAACAGAGTCAATGGGTACAGCAAAGTATGAGCCAACTCCTGCTTTGTTTGAGCAATATTTGGCCCCTTGTTAGCAACATGAAAGAAGCTTGGTGGGTTTGATGTATGGCAGGTGATTCACCGACTCTGACACATAGAAAACGACGCTGCCTCTGTCTGGGGCCAATTAAGGGAAGCTCTACCTTGATGCTGTCAACTGTTGCGACTACATGACAGCATCCTTTTTGTCAGTGAAAATCAGGTGTCTTGTTTCTTTTATGTGTGACAGACGTGTTCCCGTCTCCTATCAAAGCAGGATATATGAGCATTTGTAAAAATACATGTTCTCTTGGATCTACTGGGACAGGTGAACTAAAAGGATTTCTAGGAAACCTGAAAAGTCCAGAGCGCACACGCCAAGCTGATGGAACCCCTTCAACACCGACATCGGTTTTAATGTTTCTGTGTCCCATATGTGGACGGAGGAATCTCGGCCGACCTGGGTAGACAAAACAACACTCATCGTCTGAACACGAATATTTCCATGGGAATTTATAGCCTGGATAAAGTAATGCTGAAGAATCCCTGATGTCTGATAACCAACAAAATACTTGTATGTGTTGAAAACTACCTGTCCTGTTGCTACAAAGTCCTTGAGGGGGTGGATCGCCAGACAGAGGATGTCATCGTCGTGCCCCATGTAGAAACGCTGGGTGTTCTGCTGTCTGTTGTACACAACCCCAACAGCAGCTACATGGTAGACGATCTCCCCAGTCTGGGTGTAGAACAGATTACTTCTGCAGTCATAGCCCCTGTAGCTGAAAACAAATAACACAAAAGGCTTTATTTAGCCTCAATATGGGAGGAGCTTCTTACAGCTTTGGACCTGTCGTTTTCTCATGTATCATGTTGTAGAGTAAACTAACCCATGAATGAAGTGCAGCTTCGCCCCACTTCCAGGTGCTCGCTCTCTCTTCTTCATCGCCGTCGCTCGATGTTTCTCTTTGCACTGCTCTTTGAGCTGAGGTAGATCTTCTTTATAAACCTGCAATCATGTCGACAAGAGTGCACATTCTCTGTTTAAGAACGGTTCTTCGGATAACAAAGGAGTCGTGGGCGACGAGGGGAACACCTTTTATCTCAACACAGACCTGTCGTCTATAGGTGTGCTGTGTCTCCTGCTCGATTTCGGAGTCCATCTCAGGTACATCCGACAGATCAGAGTCGGACTCTTCACTGTTAGAGTCTGCCAAGGTTTCTGCAAACAGGTCAAACCAGTAACAGCACAGTTATTCATGAAATCATTGCCTGCCTCCACATCAGACAAATATCCCAGCGCGCTTTCAGGGCAAAAACTGCTTCCTGTTTCAGTGGGAGTGAGGGTCAATCATGTGATTTTACAGTGATTTTGTGAGGCAGTTGTGCTTTGCAGTGATGACGCTCATGACAAGTGCTGATGCAGCCCAGGGAGGTCGCTTCAAGCGAGGCAATAACAGCACCGGCAGCTAAGGGCAGCTCCTCAAAAGATCCATTAGGTAAATTAAAAGGAAAGGCAGTTACTCTGTGCTTTACTTTCAGAAAGCACAACTGGGCTCTGCCTCTGGAAAAATGACTTGGGAATGACAACGCAATCCTACTTTCAGAGCTTCATGTACTATTATTGGATTTGTCTTGATAATGCGATGGCTTTTCCCTCCACAGAGCTATTGAAAATGATAGTTCACACAAAATAGAAGAGATAAATAGTTTGGGAAGGGAACAATAACATTGACCTATTGCAGTTTAACATATCAGGTTTATGAGGCAAGAGGGAGCAATGTGGTGGAAAATAATGTAAAGGCAAGTACACACAACAAGCAAGTAAATAAATAGGTTTAGATCAGATATAAGCAGGGAGAAACATCTGTTCAATTCTGACTGAAACTAACTAACTAACTAACTGGCCAGCTGTCCAACTACGAACACGTTATATCTTGTGTATTTAATCTTTACCATGAAGAAACAGTAATTAAACTAAAAGCAGGGATTATGTTCCAAGCTAATTCTTGGTGGGGGCCGGTCAAAAGGCAGGGGCAGTGTGTTATCTTACCTTGCGGCGCTAAATGCAGAGCTTCTTTAGTTTTTCTCTCGGGAACAAACTTCCACTGGAACACTGAGTGATCAGCCCCACCAATAGTTATGACCCACTGGTAGTCATGTGACCATCTAATGTTGGTTATGTGGGCTGAGTGACCTAAATACTTTTTGAATTTTGCACCTACAACCAAGAGACAATGTATTAGTGAAGCAGTGGACAGTAATATGAGAACTACTGTACTATGAATCATTAATGGGGTTTTCTTTACCTTTTTTTATACATGGATATCGTAAAAGTTTGACTAGTCCGTAGTCGTCAGCTGTTACTAACACTTGATTGTTAAAGTTGGCATCCACAGAGTTGATATCATTGATATCTGAGTATTTGGGCCATATTCCGTTAACCTCAGGGCCCAACACACACGTCCATGAAGCCCACTGAACGAGTTTCAGCTCCTCCCTGTTGGTCACCTCCTTCCCACCTAAACAAAAGACGGACACATTTTATCTCACGAAGCAGCTTTATCAGACTATAACATGGATGTAAAGATCTTTATTTTGCTTTCTGACAGCCAGCAGCCAACATACACTATATAACTTTACTAGCTAGGATGGACAGAATAAGGATGGAGATCTTGTACTTACTTGGCATCCTATAGAAGAGCCTCCTGCCGCTACCATCATTTGTCTGCAGGTGCTTGCTGTCTGTGGACCAGTCCATGTGTGTGATGAAGCTGTTGGAGCCGATGCACTCGCCCACTTTCTTGTACCTCTGCACCACACCGTAGATGTCCACTGAGTTATCATTGGAGCCGACGGCCAAATGGCCGCCGTCAGGGGAGTACTTCAGTTCATGGATGGCCTCCTTCCTGTCCTTGATGTGCACCACCTCCGTCATATCTCTGGAGGGAAGCAGAGACGTTGAGCTTGAATGAAAACCTAAATTGAAGAAACTGAAAAATGATATTAGCAGTCTAAATTTCACAATCTTCCTCTTCACTGTGTTCCCACCTGACTCTGAGAACGGTGAAGGAGCCATCCTTCATTCCCAACGCCAAATGAATACCATCTGTGCTCACGGCTGCACAGCGGATAGGCTCTTCCATGTTACAGCGAGCAATCAGTGCGTGATCTATAAGGCTCCATATCCTTCATGGAGGAAGAGATATAAAACTCATCATCCTCAAAGAAACAGATTATTGTTCGAAAGATTTCATTAACTTCACGTTTGACATATTCAGACACTGCATAATCAGGTCATCATCATTTTCTCCAAAGCATTTCTCTGGTTTGTAACTGAAGCCTCACCTGACTGAACGGTCGTCACTGCCCGTCATAGCCAGAGGTTTGGTCGGGTGCACGGCCAGCGCCCACAGCTCGCCCTCACAGTGACCCTGCATGATGAGGAAAGGCTTGTTGCGGTCGTGGACCACCACCTCAAAGATCTCGCTGTCCTGCGTGCCCACCAGGATATGATCCCCTCGCCAGCATACGCTGCGCACAGACAGCCCTATGAACACAAACACACTAAAACTCAGCAAATATCAAACACAACAAAACATGCAAAGACGAAAGAAGACAGACATTTGCCAACTCAGAGTTGAGGCACAGCAGGGATGATAAAGACAGGATGTGTAAATAGCCATATGCAGGCTACCTAGGACGGAGATATTTTAACTAGAAGACAACGCCAGTAGGTGTTGCCATGTCAGGCTGAACTGCAACCGACTGGGTAATACAGCGAGAAAAGGATGAGGAAGCATGTGCTGTAAATGTGAAGAGGACATCTGAATAAAACTGCAACAGCTTCGACTTACTAACAACAAAAGGAACAGAACAGAATGGGGACTGCTACAAACAGACGGACATGGTTGTTCACTCCGCCCTCAGACACATTACCCACCTCTGCTATTTTCACTTCTAGCTACTGTTAGGTCCAAGATAACAAATAAGGGAGATGGGAAAAATAGAGAAGAAAGAAATATTAGTAAGGAGAAGAGAAAAGGCATAAAGAATAAATGAAACAGCATGTTTTTTTAGTAGATATATATATATATAAACAATTCTTCCAGTGCCTGAGGCGATCACAATTTGGCCAGAACCTTTCTAAAAGAAGAACAAAGGAGGCGGTTTGACATCACCTTTATATCCTTGGTCTGTTTCCCTGAGATCAATGACAGTAATTGGTTTGAAGTTTAGATCCCACAGCCGGACGCAACCATCTCGGCCCCCTGTGGCAAAACCCTCCTCACAAGCATTCATGCTGAAAATCCCTGACTGGAGGAAAAGACAGGTTGTCAGTAAGGATCTGCACAATAAATGAACAACGACAGAACCTACTATACAGAGTGCAGAGTGCCTCCGCGGGGCCAGGAGGTTGTTTAACAAGGCTTTTATAGTTGCAAACCGGCTACAGAGACCTTGACAAACATATAAGAGGAGGTGCGACGTTTTCATTATTATTGGTGCTACTGTATACACATATAGGCACCCTGTAGAAGCCCCAGTGAGACATAAAGTGGTACAGAAAGCAGGAATGAACATTTACTGTAGTTATTATCCCCTCCCCCATCCTCCCATCCCCTAACCCAGTTGTTGATCCCATAGATATCATTTAATCCTGTGTAGCAAAAGACTGATCCTTTTCTATTGAGCAGAATCACATGATGCCAGCATGCATGGCTTTGACTCCTAAAGGTATAGGATGCTCTCGCTGTTATTCTTCAGTATACGGCACAGCAAGCCAGGTGTGTCAAAGCAGCCCGAGCAACGAAGCACAACACATCCTGATCTAATAATCTTACCCCATGAGCCCCTTGCACCGTCCTCATCAGGTTGATCCCTTTCCACACATAGATGTCACCATTCAAGGCACCTGAATACGTGACCTCGTCCTTTGCACAAGCAAGGCAGAGGATGGTTTGGAGGTCCCCCGTTTTGCCGAAAACACCCCGTTTGGGTGTGAGAGCGTTACCGCATAAGCTCCAAAACTGAAAACACAAACGAAATAGTGAAATTGCATGGTGGCTAATAATCCCCTGTGTAATCCTGTCCTGAAAGGGCAAATTATGGAGTATTTGGATAAAACAGAGTGATAATCATAAATCAGTCCTGTATGATTAAACAAACAGCGATATTTGCCCCCTTGAAGGGAAGTCAAATTCAAACGCTCCCCACAGACACATGTGATACTGGGTGTACCAGCTGTGCTGTAACCACCTGATCAGCATGCACAGACACAGACACACACACACACACACAAACATGCAAGCTCATTATTTATGAACAAGGTCATTGGAATGCAAAGGCACAGGCTCGTCTCAGGGCTAAATCCATCAAACAGAAGAGGTGAGCGAAATAGAGATGGTCTGTCTGCACGGGGATGAGATCACAGAGAGGAAGCTCACGGAGAGCGTCTCGAATACGGGGGCACGGACATCGCCACGTGAAACCGAGACACACATCATGAGCAAGCAGCAGGAAAATGGCATTTATCACCAGGACGATAGGGCTCGATAAAACAGGAAAAGCAACTGGTGATGCTGGTGCAGCTTTGGTTAACAGGGGAACTGATACAGAGGGCTGACAGACAGACACAGCATGAGCAAATAAGCTCCTGGACAACGACATCCTATCACACCCTCACTAACACCTATCCTCCTGACTGATAGGGCTGATGTGTGTTAACAGGAGGGATCGATTATCAGAGACAGGCATCGCAGGCTCGGATACAGCCTGCCATCACATATCTGAGGCTTGTGTGTATCTAAACAGGACAGGAGTTTCCTAATCCTGAGCCTCTAACTGAGCTATGAGTGAGTATATGCATGCATATGAGCTTACGTGTGGGGTCGGAGCTGAAGGTTAAGTATCACAAGTGTGTGAGTCATCAGAGAAGGTTTTGTATGCGTGTACAATTGTGTTCAGTGTGTCGGTACGTGTTAGGGTTGGTTAGGAAGGCAGTGGGAGGGGGCTTTAATTGTGGCCCAGCCTGTTACAGAGGCAGTGGGAAAGGATGCGGCGTGACTGCACAGCCCTCCCTGCCCGCAGCTGATAAGGCAGCGAGACACAGGCATCAACTAATCCTTTTGCTGCTGAATTACTTAGAGGAGATGGGATGCTGGAGGGGGTTATGATGAGGCCAGGGGCAGGAGCAAAAGACGCGGAGGGAGAACATAGGAAGGTGGAAAAGGGAGGTCAAATGAGACTGCTTTGATGTCAAACCACAGCCGAGTAAACATTATGGTTTTGTCTTGAATAGTCATGCTGTGTCGTTAGCTACCCAGTCACTCCAAGGAAACCTTCCAATTATAAGAAATGCAGAAGGGGCTGCCCCTTCATCTTACTCACATTTCCTCTGCCAGACTACAGTGACCCTGAGTCGTGACGGAGCGCTAACTGTTATGCTAAGAGAGGTCAACTCTTTGGCCGTAGAAAAATGAGATGACTGACTCTTAGCGTCGCTGGAAGCTGATTTTCTCAAAGCTGCTGTCATCCATCTGCATGGAGTCAAGCTCAAGCTCACGTCTCTGGCAATTTACACCATTGTGATCCACATGCGCATAATACATATTTAAACTATTCCAGTTCAACCAGGCATTTGACCACCTTTATATATATATATATATATATATATATATATATATATATATAGTCTAGGACTCCACAATAGCAGCTTTGGTTTACTCACCATTGAAAATCCTCACCTATCAAACATACACTGTCCCTCTGCCCCTCCCATTCTCTTAGAGGCCAATTTAGAAGTCCACTTTCTTCTGATTGGCCAAATTCAAAAGGCAACATCCCTGTATGAAAGGTTTTCCGGAAAGGCTGATAGCAATCTTAGCAATTCTCCCATTGATGAAATTGTCATTAACTTACTTGCTAGCTATCTAAGCTAGCTATCTATGCTAGCTATCTAAGAATAGTGTACGATATTCTTTGGGTAGCTTTAATTTGATGGTTTCAATTATTTATTTCTGCTTCTAATTGCTAACACAGGGGGGAACTGACGTGCACTAACATGCACATGTGGCCGGACTGGATATCAAACAGAGAATAGACCCAGGAGTATGAATTCAATCTCAGATCAGGAGGCTTTTACTCTGCAGTGGTATCAACATGGTAAACTTCTAAACTTCTGCCTCCAGATAATTATTTTTTGTGGGCAGCATCTCTGTAACTTTGATGTTGTCTTTGCAGCTCTCTGGGTAACTGGAAAAAAAATAATCATAGAGGGCTGAACGAACTTTAAAGAAAATTGAACTCCGACACAAATGTACGTTTGGGACTTTTTTTCTTGTATTTTTTAAAACTTACTGAGAAACAAACACAACATTGTAAACATCGTACTATCTTTGCTTTAATCAAAAAGTCGACTTTGATATGTTTGCCTGGTATTTTTTTTGAACAATTTGCTACCGCTAGCTGGCTAGTTCAAAATTGCTAGCATGCTAATGTCACAGGCGCGCTGATGACACACATTGCAGTAAATGAAGAAGAGGAGGGGGAGGAGTGCATTGCCTGCAGCGCTGGACCTTGTCACAGAGGTTGTATTTTCCTCAGCATGCTAGTGAGTGGATTACTGGAGCTAAATCTCCTGGATGCTCTGAGTACTATAATCACTGAGCGGGCACAGGACCGGGCCACAGATGTCACATGGTCCGCAGGGTGAAGGGTGGGGAATTATGTGGGACAATTGTTGGATTGCCATGCCATTGGGAAGCCAGAAGAGTGGGAAAGTGAAGAGAAGGGGGAAGGACTATGTAGGGACTAGGGGATTGGGTACGGTGGACGGAGGAGGTTTTCTGTGCCACAGCTGTGGGAGGAAGAGTTCAGGGCAGAATTACTACAGAGGAGGCAGATAAAGCCGGACTGAGATGAGGCAGTCATCAGTGAAATGTTACACCATTGACAAACATGTACAGTAGGCTAAACCACCCGACTGCACCACATCTGTTTAAAGGGGAACTGTCCATTTTCAACTAGATATGCTGTTTAACTCCCCGTTTTACCTGCACAAAGAGCTCCCTGTTCATTCTGTTGACTGTTGTCTGCTTGTTCGATCTCTAGATTGTAATCTGCATTTTTGTAACTCCCCTTTAATGGACAGCTCGATGGGCAGTTCACGCCTCCAAAATCAGAATAGCCTTTCCGTCATGTGGTCAACCAAAGCCAGCAAGGCACACCATGAGTCCAGGCATAGTGCACTAGCATCAGTGTTTTGTTAATAATACTGCACATCCGAGTGGCCTGGCAGAGGAAGGTAATAAGGTGAAATGCTGTCTGGTTGTTGGAGACTATCCTTGTCTCTGTGGCATCATGTTCAAACAATATTTCTGCCTTTCTACCGCACAGACAGCCCAGATTTATGAAAGACCATCTTGAAGCAGTGATAGACTTCTTTAAGAATGCCACAGTTTTTAGTCACACATGGCGAGTGGGCACATTTCCTGTATGAACATGATTTCACTCTACGGTATGATTTGGGAATAAGCTTCGTCTGTGGCTCTGAGCTCCTTGTTATTTCCTAATGGCTGTGTGCCTCAAGGAACACCACTACATAACCCAAGAGAAGATGTGGTGAAGACACCCTCCGTGAACTCATTAGGATTTATGAAGAATACTCCTCCATGAAAAGGACGAGCTAGAGATAGGCCAGAGAGGATGTGAGCACAGCTGCTTTCTGTGCAGCGGAGGGGTTTTTAAAAGCTGAATGGGCTGAGAAGCAGAGTCATGGTCCAATATACAAAGAGAAAATGTTCCTTTCTGCAGTGCAGATTAGTGCAAATTTGAGAGAAGATACTGCGAGTCATTTCCTGTCCTACTTATGTTAAGTGTCTAATATCCACCGGTTCTGGAATAAAGTGAATTTGCATATATCTATTTTAAGGCTTTGATATGGTCATGGCGATAAAGCAGGCACAGAGCCACCGGATTCTTGGAACGTGCTAAAAGTCTGTTTCCAGATATTATGCAAATTTAGCAAAACACATTTAGCAATTTTCAGGATGTAAAATGACCATGAAGCAGTCGTACCTTGATGTGTTTGACCCCACAGCTGACAAGCTGGCTCGGCTGGTACAAATCCCATGATATGTCAAATATCTGCGGGGAGCAGAGAGAGACATCCAACATTAGCTTAGTGTAGCACAAATATTACATCACATTTGTATGCAACATAGTGAAATTGTATGAAAATCGAGTCAGACGTCTTCATTTGTAATTAGTCAGATATGTTGCAAAGGGCTTAACAAGACAATGGCAGAGGAAAGGAAAAGAGAAACATGTGTGTGTTTTAACCATCTGTGTCATAATGCGGACGGGCTGATATAGAAAACAACAGCTGCCTGTATTTCATCCTTTTAAGATTCATTTCCCTTTGTTGTGCACCGTCTCAAACAGGCTCTGGAAAGATCGCAATCAATCAGGCCTCCATTCTGTATTTCTAGCAAAATGAGGCGGTCGATACCGAGCTTGTGATGGAGACAGGGGAGGAGGAAAGCATTTACCCTGTCTGTATGACCAGGAGCCGCCGCCAGCACCTTCCCTCTCCTCCAGTCCCACACGCAGATTGTGTTTTTAGAGTCTAAACCCACGGACACCAAGCACTGCAAACAGAACAGAAAAACACATCACATTGGAGGCATCACAGACTGAACGGATGCTGCTCTGTTGCACTAATTACAACAAGGAAACTTAGCTACCTCCACTGTGGCATGGCACACCACAATGAAAAGGCTAATAATGGCTACAGAGCAGAGCAGAACAGTTGTCCAGCCCCGGGCACTTCCACTGAGCACATTTGGAGCGCTTATGCTGGAGGAGCCTCCTATAGCTGCTGAATGAGTAGGCAGCAGAGGCAGCAGCAGCGGCGGAGCAGAAAAGAAGATAGCAGCTCTTATGGAAATCCATCTCTACCCTGCAGCTTGCAGGTAGGGGATGCCCTCTTTCATCCACTATTGAATCAATGTTTGACTATGAATAAAAGTCTCTAGCGGGGCATTTGCACCATTTTTACTTGTTTTAAGAAGTCTGTGGTTTGATGACGAGGATGTGGGCTAAAACAAGTGCATCCATGTTTTGAAAACTTAGCGAAGTGAAAAGGCAAAGCTTTCTGTGAACTGGCCCTGTTTGCAATCCAATCTCCAACATACGCAGGTCTACATGTGCCACTTAGTCTTGTGGTGTGTGGACATATTCCGTGCTGTCATGCGTAGTGTACAAGAAGCCATTAATCAAGACATTAGTGACCCCATAAAACATTTTTTTAAATCTACCCTACGCTAGAGCATAATTTTGCAACTAGGCACCTGGCTAGAATAATCAGAATAGCTAGTTGGTTTCTTGAGGAGAAGTCGTAAACATCAGTGCAATATTTGACATCACTCTAAGAGAAGGACCGGGTAATGGCACCAGAGACTCCTCTAGATTGTACTGACTTCAGCTCTGACTTTTTCTGTTCCAGGAAAAGGGGAGATGAAGAGTAAATAAAGCCACTAGACTGAGAAACGTTGGCGGCTACTCTCTCTTTAAATGCTGTCACATTCCATCTTAATCACGGCTCTTTACAGGAGCAGGAAAGTACCGTGGGTCTTCTCCCATCTCTTACTGCAACATACAGGAGTTGTAATTCTAACTCTGAAAGCGCCTACAGGAGGAAGAGAGAGACATGGAAAAATAAAAAAATTTAATGTGGGTCTGCACAGTATTGATGTCTAAACTCCAACATTAAGTTTTAGGCTGCAGTGTCGGAACATTATCTAGCGGCCAGTGTGCAAATCTGGTGGCTAAAACAACAGCGCAAAGGAAAGGGTTGATTGTCAGAATGATTCACAAATAATTCATACATGTTACATTGTCCCACAGCCTGACACCAACAAAGCATGTCTGGGTGCAGTTGTCCTGCTAATACTGCTTCAGAAACTCAGCCAAGCAGGCAAGTTGAGTTACAATTATTGCTCCTGTGGGGTTCAAACTGAATTTGGCTGCTTTCAGGAGTCACGCGGCAAAAAGTTTAAATATTGCCAAAGTCAAAGTCATTGCACTTGATATAATACACAGTCATCAAAACAAGAAACATTTCAGAGGACTTTATTTTACAAGGAAAACACATATTGTTTTGTGCTTTTAATATATTTGAAATAAGATATTTTGTCTAAAAAGTCCACAGGTTGCACTGAAATGCTGCAAAATGTTACTTGATTAATTGATTGTGTCTGTTATTCATTTGACTAGAAACTAGACAAAATATACTTTGAAGGATTATGAGTTTTTGCAGTAATGCTGAGGTTATTCTGTGATGGATCACTTATTATTATAGATTGTTGTGTCACAACTGTACCTGTCCCTCGAGGTCAAAGGCCAGGCAGGCAATGCCGTGTGTGTGCACGTCCTTGAGGATAGACAAGGTCTGCACAGTGTAGGAGTCCCATACGCAGATGTAAGGTTCCTTGCCCACCTGACCCGTGGCCACCAACACACGTTCTGGATGCAGAGCTAAACTGCAGAGAGAGAAAACATCTGATTAGTATTGCCATTTTGCATGCTTGTGTGTATTTGTGTGTGTGCCGAGAGCATATGAGGGATTCACCCTTCCAGCGGAAACCACTGGGTTGAGATGAACACATTAAGCCTGTGATGAGACTGACTGGGGAAGCAGAGGGGCAGCTTGACGAGGTGACATGGTTCAATTAACTCAGTCATGCTCAAATACACACACAGCCTGGCCTAATGCATGCCTACAGCATGTTCTCTGACGCTAAAATGCAGTAGTTTTGAATCTGTGAATTTAATTCTTCTCCTTTAATTCTTCTCCTTTTTGTCAATTTTCCCGACAATGTTTGGACTTTTCTGACCCTTTCACATTTCCTAATGTATCTGGGGTTTCCTCACATCACCAGGCATATGTTTGTAACACTGTTACATAATTCCACCCCCCACCCCACCTACAAGCATTCCCACTCTATAGCTGAGCAACAGCCTGCTGTATAACGCTGTCCCTCCCTCCCCCCCTGCTCCACCCATCCTTTCAGCAGCCGCCAGTCACGTTCCACATTCAGTGGGCATTTCTTCCTCTTTCCTTGTCCTGGCCTATATATTTCATGCTGTGCAGAGCTACTTCTATTATAATCAGGCTGCCTGTTTTGCCAACTGCTCTCCAGAATTTCTAATCCTGGCACATATTCAGACAGCAGGCCAAAGAGGCAGCATCAACCTGCTGAGTCAAATCAGCTCACGACAAACATGGCCTACTTTTTCATATTTATACCTCATCTGCTTTCACTCTCCGTCTTTCTCCTTCCAAGTTTCTGGTGTGAACCTTCCTGTCTGCCCTGGACCGGATGAAGCCTGCACGTTGTTGAAGGCTGAAGCAGGGTTAGACCTGATGTGACCTGTCTTCCTTCAACAACTCTCCTTGTTCTCTAGAACTTCCCTGCACTACCTCACCTTCTTTGATGAACCTCTCCCCAACCTGGCACAATTTCAAATCATATTTTTGATGAATTATATAACCAAAGCAACAGTGCTGAAAATAACCTTCAAAAAAAGAAGACTATAGTCAAAAACTCAAAATCTTAGTATATCAAGTATATTGAATTAATTCCAAGTTAAAAAATATGAGCTAAAATACAAAGAAATAACTTAATTTGAAGACGATATGACATAATTTTACTTGACACCAACCCTCTTTTTGCTTGCAACAATTCTAAATATCTGCCAATAAACAGATGTTTAAAAATTGACTCTTTAAATGTCTTCTAGCAAGTCACATTGTCCTAAAACAAACCTCTTTATCTCACTATAATGCTGCTGATTGCTTCTGATGAGTTGGTCGGTGCCTTGCATGGCAGCCTCCACCCTCAGTGTATGAATGTGTATGAATGTGAGCGTGAATGGGTGAACAAGGCAACATTGTGATGTGCTTTCTGGGTTGTTAAGGAAGAAGAGCGCATTATAAACCCCATATATTTGAATAGAAATGAGACAAATATCGTTGGTAAGATGATTTTTGCAGTGTAAAATTGGGAGCAACTTAGATGAGGACAGATATAGAACAGGACAGCAAATCTGTTGACATGGGGACAACATGAAACAAAGCCAAGGATCATTTCTGTAACAATTATTGAGGCTTAAACTCACTTAAGGAAATCTCTGAGGTGGACAAATATCAAAATCTGAAGGTCCAGATTTTGATATTCAGTGATAGTCTCTTGTGTTTTATTGTCTTTTACATGTCTGGTATATCAGCTTGGAAAATAAATCCAGCCTGAGCCTGCAACAACAGAATCCCGCTTCACTTACATTTGTATCAGCTCAAGAGCTTGCTAACTGCCAAAACTAATGACTTAGCCTGCAGTGCAGCACCACGGTTCTCCTGTGTGATATAGGCTACGACTGTTTGATGAAGCTGTCTTCCATCTGCCAAATCCTGTCGTACAAAACGAGCTAAATACTGCAGCAATAAAACAGACGGTTTTCGTGTAGAGAGGAGGCAAATAAAGTGCCGTGAGAAAGCAGCGATAAAGCCTGAGGAGTCCAAGGTCAACTCGGCAACATAATCAGGTCACACCTTTACATATTCAAGGAGACAGTTAAGAATGATGAGACTTTGAGTCACGTTCCCCCGCAGGACATACCGTCTGATAGTACCTTCATTGGATTAGCATAGATAGATATTTCCCAGGGTTCCACAAAGTGTTTTTAAATCCAGCCACCTTTGAGGTTACATCGGATTGACCTTAAAATATTTTTAAGGGTCTTCTTAGGATGTTCTAATGAAAACCCCTTTGATATCTAAGTGTTTGACCTAAACTACTTAATTATTCCTTAATGCGTTTTCTAGAAGGTCCTCTGTCAGAAGATTCTGAAGGACAAATACCTGTCTATTTCAATTCAAATAACTAGTGTACCATAACACAACGGCTGAATTTATTGTGATTGAAGAGGTGGAAGAGATAGCAAGACGCACATTTTGTGACAAGAAAAACCAATGGATAAAGGAGCAATGCACAGCTTTTTACAGAGCTTAGATTCGACAGTCCAGTTTAAAAACATTGAAATAGTCCTTGAACATCCAACTAGAAGAAACCCTGGCTTGACAGCGTTTCTTTGCTACACTTAAGATTCCAACCACTCAGTGAAGCATAACCATGGCAACTGAAGTGCACAAGTGCTGTATCATGACAGTAACAACTGTGAAAGCCCTGGTTAACACTGAGGCAAGAAAAAAATAAAAGAGTTTCTCATGCAATGCTGCACAATGAAAATGTTTAATCTGATAATTGTACTGAGATTCTACTGAAGGTACTGCAGCAATATGCTGCGTGTGGGGGTAAAACGTGGTTAAGAGTACGATATCTGAGCATGTGAAACCGCTTCCATCTCAGCTGGTGTGAAACATTCATAAGACCACTCTGAACTGACATCTGTCTGAGTGTATATTTTTAATCCCAGTGACATCAATGCTGAATCATACCATTGTGCTAAGTAACTGAACTGAACTGTGGTTGATCCTGACTGGGGAAGCTAGAACTGCCTCTCCCGGAGTGGCCTGGGAGCTACTGGCAGTGGCGTAAGAGATCAGTGTCTCACGAGCACTCTGCACAGAGCACTGGAGATATACAGTACATTCAAGTTAGAAGTGAAAGAAGGCATGTTGCCTCCTCATCAAGGTTATCTTTATAACATACTTCTTCTGTCTGGTTCTGTTGATTAAAGGTTCTTAACTTGAAGGTTGAATGAAAACAACACACAGAAATCAGCGTTAAAACACAGATAGATGGACACAGGGATCCGTGAATCTTAAGCTCTCACAGCTGACCGCCTGACAGACTCCTGCACACTCACCTGATACACAGTAGTTATTAGTTTTACATACAAAGCTTTAATTTCAGTTGTGTTGGATGCATATTGAACTCACTGTACTCTAAACTAGGACACTCAGAACTTCAAGAAACATGAATAGGGAGTAAAAATACATTTATCTGTTTTAGTACAGCTAACATTCGCACAGAGCACGGCTACAAATGTGGTGTCTGCAAGCGTGACACACTAACTGTACGCAACATCATTTGATGTTTCATTAATATTAATAACAGGTTTCCTTTCAGTGAGCACGGAGAGAAGAGCTGAACCTCTCAGAGTTCCCCCGAAACAAGACCGCCCTCTAGTTTGACATGTATAATCCATAACTGTGGCTGTGGTCCATCGTAAAGTTAACGAGATATTGTAATTTGAGTCGGCCCTTTATTCCTCTGTGCATAACTCTCTCTCTCTCTCAGTAAGTATCATTCTCTATCGTAAAAAAACAATATGAGCCAAGATTTAGGATGAAAGCAGTAAATTACATGTGATTATTCAAATATGTCTCGTTACCTGGACTGGAACTCAAAAGCACCACAAAGAAAAGGTTCTATTAGAAACTCTACTTATGATCAGTGAGCAGTCCTGGGTTGTGAATAGGGTTGGAATTGATAAGATTTCATTGATACCAAAGCGATTATTGATTCTGCTTATCCGTCCAATTCGTTATTGATTCCTGGTCAATTTTCCATTTTGAAGCAAGTAGGCTTTCACCTCAAACTCGTTCTTCATTCCCATCGCTAGCTGTGAGTGTGTTTCTATGTGTGTTCATGTGCTACTTGTCAGCATGATTGCAGACATCTTTCTCAACAGGAGGGATCAAATGTTTACATAGACAAACTCCTACAGGTTGTTTTGGAGCAGCATCAGCGTCAGACTGAAACTGATACGCAACATTGTTTGACAATGACTGAAAGATGTGAGGAAAGAATGGCAAATAACCATAAAACATCCCAGTGAATCAAAATGAAGTAGGATAATCAGCACTGCGCAGCAATCAGCAGCGTAGTCGAGTTTTACACAAGATATGTCTACAGCATCTTTAGTCTGTTCTGTTACTGTGTTGGGCAATTAATCAAATGTTAATATAATCACAACTTGACCTTCAACTATTATGAAAACTAAATATTATTGTGCAGCATTCTGTTTCACAATTATGCTCTCGGTTTGTGTCGCGTTGTAAGTCCAGCCTTCCCCTTCACTTTACAGACGTGCACTTTTACCCCTCCTTAAAGACTCAGCCTCAGCCAGGCTGTAGCATGTTCAGTTCAGCTTGAGCCAAAAAAGAGAGCTTTTGGTCAACAAGAAAGAAATGTGAATTAACGTTCCTCAATAAACCAGGCTAAAATACAGCACAGATTAGCGAGGAGGGGCTGGTTATCTGCCTTCATGAAAACAAGAAACATACCAGCCTTTCATTCATGTGAAAACACGACGGGGAGACCAGTTAGAAGACGCAGTGTTGAGATAAAATCACAATGGCAGCAATTAACTATTGAAGAGAAACACTGAATTTAGATGGAGCTCACAGATTATAGCAGCAACAAAAACATACCAGGAAGAGGAATAATAAGAGCGACAGAGACAGGCGGAAGGAAAGACAGAGGGATTTGACTTGTAGTGTTTTCTGAGGGGGCTGCATCTATTCCACATGAGTTGCTGCAACGTGAGAGCAGCACGATATCAGCGGAGGGTTTTTCCTAGTTGTTTTAGAGCAGGAAATATATGAGAGCTGAGTTCTGAGTTTAAAAGGACTATTATCTTATCAGTGTCAACAAAACCAGAGATCAGTTTCCAAACATGCCATTGCTTATATCTATTTTATATAACCTGGCAGCTGAAATTCAATCCTGACAAACTGGCTTTAGCTACAAATGGCAAATTGCATAGTTCACCAATTCATCTGTGTTGCGTATTCATTGCTTCTGTCAAATAAAATCATATTTTTGGATAAAATAGCAAACTTTTAAATGACTTCCCCAGCTATGTGTTTTGAACTCAGGCTTCACCCAAAGGACAACGAAAGGGTTAGTATCTATATTGTCCAATTAATAATGGAGCAGGAGCCCAGCTGAGTAACGACACCGTATACAATACTAGTTATCTCCAGGCCAACCCACACACACATGTCAACACAAGCGCTGAAGCGTTGGACACAGGTCATTGTTGTGTGGCATGCTGAGGCACCGTTAGAAAGGCAGGATCATTACATGTGTGATGAAACATTGGCTACTTTGCTTATGTTTTATCAAGAAACAGGTGCTTCAGGTTTGTTTGGTCTCCCAGAGATGAATTAACACGATCCACAGAGAGCTTTCCAGTCTAAGGATCCCGACAAGGACAGCAATGCACTAGAGAATTTTTCAAAATTGCACATTAGTATAACATTGCATGTTAGTATGCCGTGGAGGAACCGGGACGCCTGTTCGGAAAAGCTATAAAAATACAATCTGCCGGCACGTAATGATGAGAAGGGGAAAGCTTTCTGAGAGAAATGTCCAACTTGAGGATATAATATAAATTTCTTTTGGAACGTGGGTGGGACAAAACAAGCCTAGACGTCACCATGAGCTCTGGAGATAATTGTCAATGTTTTACAATTCTGCCAGTGTCATATTCTAGCAGCCCTGCAACTCCTAGAGCTATGAGGAGTGGCAGCTGAGAAACCACTTCAATGCAGGGCGAAAGCTTTGCTGAAGTGTCTTTGAGCAAGACACTGAATCCCCCCAAATAACCCCGAGGATGCTTCTTTTGGTGCTCCCTGTGTTCTCTATGGAACTAAAAAATATCACATTACATGCCACAAGGTGACACCAGCACCTACAACGACAGCAGTCAACAGTGTCAATTCATTTTCTGTGAGTCGGGTGCTGTCCGAGGTGCTGAAACAAACAGATGTACTGACTGTTTTTACAATACCTGATTATGTCATCGTTGTGGCCCAAGTAAAATTTCTGCTTGTGCTCCCGGGTGTTGTACACAACTCCCACACCGGCGACAAAATAGACGATTTCCTTGGCGGCGGTGTAGTACAGGTTGTTGCGGCACTGGTGTCCCCGGTATCCGTACACCCACTCCAGTCTCAGGTGGCAGTTGGGAGCAGTTCTGTCGGCCATGTCCGCACTTCCGTGTGTGTCTCACTGTCGCTGTCACTTTAGGCTTTCTGATACAGTGTCATTCACCTAAAAAGGATTTATTTTAAGCCCGCGTGTCCCATTAGCTCCGCTGGATATCCACCAGTCCAGGGAGAGCGTTAAATTTAGGCATTTTTATGAGTAAGTGAAGTAATACTCCCGCAGTCTGGGTGAAAGGCCCCTATATCTATTTTGGAAGTAGTTTTCTAAGCTGATGTTTTCGCTGTGAGAATCCGCCCGTACTTCTTCACCCCCGGGCTGGCGCTCCTCTTCGACACAGGTCAGAGCTCCTGTCAAATCCTACAACAAAGATGGAGCTGTGCTGTTAGTCCAGGAGCCCCGCCCAGAAATATGACGGAGAACTCCGTCGTCGAATCAGATCGTCTCAATCTGGCTGGGGGAAAAAAAGGAAGGGAGGAGAATTTCTTCACAGCTGGAACAGGTAAAAAATGAGAATAGCTGGATTTGACTGACATTGTCTTTCGTTTTATTGTGAATGCTGATCATATTCTTCATAAGATATTTATTCTCCATATACTTGAGATACTTCATTATTTCATTTTATTCACATTCTTTTACAAGTAAGTATTTATTTCAAGTAAATCATTTTGCATTCTTATGAGTATAACATTCCACCAACTCATATATTTAATGATTCACAAATGTATGTGTATAAAACGTATTTATATAGCTATGTACATCAGACGTTATATAAGGTAACTGAGTAAGTTAACTATGCTCTTTGCATTTAATTAGGTATCCATTTATTTCACATTTCTTATCTCATAATTTGATTACTTACAGGGTTTTTATTTTTTTATTATATGTTACATTACTGGCCCATACCTTGATAAACATACTTTTTCCAGCATTTTCCATCTCCACATAAACTCATGTATGAAATGAAGGAGAAAAATTATTATAATAACCTTTTCAGACAATACATCTTCCCTATAAGGTTGTTGTGTCGTTCCAATTAAGAGAAGTGCAAAAACAGTGCAATCGTGCATATAACATATCCCACAAATTCTCATTATAAAGATTAAGAGGGCAAAACTAAAAATGTGTTTTTTAGACATCAGCATTCTTCAACATTAGTTTGCTCATCAAACAATTAATACAATTAAGATAGAAGTTGAAACTACTATTTTACGTTTAATATTCTTCTGTGGTAAATTCCAAATAAGTCCAAAATCGGTCCCATCTTTGAAAGATTAAATATGGAAGTTAAAGTGTATAAAGTTGATAATACTTTAACAAGTACACGTATTAAAGTATTAGCAGCTTCAATACCTATTACATATGCATAGTACATATATATAATTAAATGCATATGTACTTTGCATGTAATTATGTAGGCTACATTATAACATGGTTGCATATGCGAAATGTAAGATGTTCTAAGTTATTTAAGCTATACACTATGTCTTTTTTGTATGTCTTCTATTTTGTTTAGCCTATAATTTTATAGTATTTTGTTGAATTTCATAGTTTACCTACCAAACATACTGTATATTTTCTGTTTATTTTTACTATTCTATTTCAGGTCACTAGAGGAAGCTGCGGCAGTATAGGACCGCCCTCGCCTGTCGTTGCCGAGCAACAGAGGAAGCTTCGATTCCGCCATAATCCCAACTCCGCCGAACAGTTTGCTAACCGAGTCTTCGCCTATCTGTCACCGACCGGAGCAATGGAGGTGAAGATGGACCCTTTGTTTCTGGCGTGGAGCTATTTGCGGAGGAGGAAACTTCAACAGTGTTCAGATATTTGTACAAAAATCTTACAAGACAACCCATACGACCAGGTACTGTGGTGTAGTTAGCCGTGGCAGGCTAGCAAAAACCTATTAGCTTGTTGACGGTGTCAGTCTGTAGCAGCTGATGCAAATCCTGATTAGAAAATCCTTTTAACATTAGTCAGTCAATGTTTAAGTTAGCTTGAATTGTGTTTTCTGACCGCTATTTGACTAAAAAACATTTTAATTCTTCATTTCTTTGATGACAAATTACTGGCCACTGCTTTGCATTTCTTCATCACATTTCACATACTTTTCTTTTTTCCCCTCTTCCCCGTTTATTCATGCCTGTCCTCAACACTCCTCTTCGCTCTACAATTCACTGCATGCTGTCTTAAGGGCTCCTCCATGCTTATCTCAGAGGTAAACATGACTTCATACTGCATACTTCTCTATGTCAGTTTTCATCCTCTTTCATAGTTCAACGTCAGTTCCCATTGTAACATGTGTGTGTGGTTGTAGAGGTGGGAGCTGATGCCATTTATATGATTCATGTGTATTTCATAGGCTGCATGGAGCTTAAAAACCCGTGCTCTGACAGAGATGGTATACATTGATGAAATAGAGGTGGATGAAGAGGGGATTGCTGAGATGATGCTGGATGAGAGTTCCATTGCTCAGGTTGCACGTACGTGTCTTTCTCAGTCCCTTGAAGTTAAGCCAGTGGATAATCCTTACTTTCATTAAATGGTTCAAATTGTTTGAGTAATATTACTCTCTTTCAGGGCCTGGGACATCACTGAGACTACCTGGAACAAGTCAGGGTGGAGGTCCCACACCGGCTGTCAGGTACTACATTTTAGCCAATGCTTGGTTATAATACCTGGAAGAGTTATTATTGAATCGTCTCCTCAATTTTAGGCCTATGACGCAGTCAGGGCGTCCTATCACAGGATTTGTGAGACCCAGCACACAGTCAGGGCGGCCTGGGACAATGGAACAAGCCATAAAGACCCCACGCACTGCAAGCACTGCTCGACCAGTCACTAGTGCTTCCGGTAGATTCATCCGTCTGGGAACGGTGAGTGAGCATGGCAGTGTGGAGTGACAGAGACGCTGTATATGACACACAATTACTTATTTTTCCTATTAAACACAGGTTTTTGCCCCAATATATTATAAATTAGTTTCCACAGAGAGAACAAAATATGTTTAACTGAAATATCAATCTATTTAGACCGATATCATCATTCTTGGGTCAATGACATACGTGCCCTGTCATATGGAGGATCATTATTTATTGTGTGTTCTACACTATGTTATTGATTGTGAGGAAGGTTTGTAACATGTTCCATGTAATTTTGTTCATCTGTTTCCTCAGGCTTCAATGTTAACCAATCCAGAGGGACCGTTTATAAACTTGTCAAGACTAAATCTGGCCAAGTATTCCCAAATGCCCAATTTGTCCAGGGTGAGACCACTGTGACTCGTAAAATGATAAATACAAATTGTTTTTGTTAAATGTCTTGAGTAACCATAATTTCCCTCCTCAGACATTGTTCGAGTACATCTTCCATCATGAAAATGATGTGAAAAATGTAAGTTGTGAATGTACTTACAATATAAATGATTGGCATTGTTCTATGTTTTGAATTGAACAATATGTTTTTCAGGCTTTAGATTTGGCTGCTCAAGCGACTGAGCATGCTCAGTTTAAAGACTGGTGGTGGAAAGTTCAGCTGGGAAAATGCTACTACAGGTAAGTGACTAAAAAATCAATGATATTTTACAAAAAAAAAACTAAAAAAATTTAATAATGAACATCTCTGCCCTCTGCAGGCTTGGCTTATATCGAGAAGCAGAAAAACAGTTTCGATCAGCTCTCAACCACCAAGAGGTTGTGGATACATACCTCTATCTTGCAAAGGTACTGATAGACACCATAGCAATACTGTACATCAATGAACTGAGTTGTTGCACAGTCAAAGAGGCTCTCTCCAAAGCCAGATTGTTTTCATTAAATTAATGATGGTCTTTCCCTCAGCTTTATCAGCGCATGGATCAACCAATAACAGCACTCAACCTCTTCAAAAAAGGCCTGGACCACTTTCCTGGTGAGGTCACCCTTTTAACAGGAATCGCTCGGATACATGAGGTACAGTATGGCCAGAAGTTTCGATTCCACGTAGTTAAATTAAATGAGATAAGAAACCAGAGTAACTGGCAGTTCTATTACACTGTCATAGGAGATGAACAACATTCCATCAGCTACAGAATACTACAAAGATGTCCTAAAGCAGGACAACACTCACGTGGAGGCGATAGCTTGTATAGGCAGCAATCACTTCTACACCGATCAACCTGAGATCGCCCTGCGGTTCTACAGGTCAGGCACACTCCTGTGTATTAATTATGTAATGCATTGTTTGTTTGATGAGAAGTTATATCACAATTCAATATGCTTCCTCTTATGCTAGACGGCTTCTCCAGATGGGGGTGTATAACTGCCAGCTGTACAACAACTTAGGTCTGTGCTGCTTCTATGCACAGCAGTACGACATGACCTTGTCGTCATTTGAGAGGGCGCTGGCCCTGGTGGCCAGTGATGAAGAGCAGGCTGATGTCTGGTACAACATTGGACATGTTGCTGTGGTGAGTTCCTAATCCTGCGAAGCCCCCAACAAGACAGAACTTCTCCGTTCAATGGTTTTTATTTAAAATATTGGCATACAACATACAAATAAAAGTGAGTACAAAGTGCATGTATTCTCTGTTTACAGGGCATAGGTGACCTGATATTGGCCTACCAGTGTTTTAAGCTGGCTTTGGCTTTTAATAATGACCATGCTGAGGCCTACAACAACCTGGCTGTGCTGGAGCTGCGCAAAGGTCGTATTGAACAGGTAAAATAGTTCCAGTACTAAAATATGAGTTATGAGCTTTTATTGCTATTTTCATACTCTTTAATATGATGTTATACAGCCCTTTGAAACTGTATAAATAATGTCAAGCTATTTACTGCAGATATTCCTCAAGAAGTGAGATATTGATTGTTTTAGAATGCAGCCTTAAGTGTATTATTTACTACATAATACCAACTTCAACCGGGCAAAACCTTTAAGCCAGATATCTACTGTTTCATCTGGCGTAGAAGTGGTGGAAGCGACATCTGGAGACACAAATATCAATGCATATTTTTACGTGAGGTTCTAACATGGAAATGAAAAGATTTTGATTGAAAAAAGGCTGACAGTCTGTTTCGTTAAATTTAGATAGACTACTCGACTCTTAGGTTTTAATTGTTTTCTGATCTCTGATTCAGTCTAAAGCCTTCCTGCAGACTGCTGCGTCGTTGTCTCCTCATATGTATGAGCCACATTTCAATCTGTCCATTCTCTCTGAAAAGGTAATTAAATTTACTTTATCATCCATGAAAAAGTTTCAACACAAAGTAAAATCTGCATAATCAAATTTTCCAAAATCATTATTTTCTCTTTCCCTCCAGATTGGAGATCTTCAGAGCAGCTACACAGCAGCCCAAAAGTCTGAAGATGCCTTTCCTGAGCATGTGGACACTCAGCAGCTGCTGAAGCAACTTCGCCAGCACTTTGCAGTACTGTGAGACTCCAAAAAGCACGCTAAAGAAGAGTGGTTTGAATTATGTAGATGTAAACATGCCTAAAGGGTAATATGGTTATCAAAAAGTTATGATGTTGTGGAACAAACAGTTTCGATAATATGTCTGGTAAAAGACTTCCAGTTGTTAAATAATTATAGATTTATATTTATTTTTAGGCCTGGGTGATTATACAATAGCAATACCTGGGCAATTGACTCTTCATCAATAGCAATAACAAATCGATAGTTTCATTTGAATTTATTAAATGCAAACTGCCATTTAAACACATGCCACAAACAAACTAAGTTTGGTTGCAGGAACTAACAACCAGCGTGCTCCCTCCCCCCGCTTATAAACAGCCTATCACGTCCCCTGACGGTGGGCTGCGCTATGAGTGACAGCCAATCAGCCAATTATTTAACAGGTGTCTTCGGTTACATCATCAACATGTGACGCCACAACAGACTGAGCGCGGAGGAAGGAGATGAGTGCAGACGGTTTGAAAGTGTAGAAGGGTTTTTTACAAGCCTGAGGGATAATAAAGTGGTTAAATTCAGTCTTCTGTCTCCTGGTCTTTATTTAGATAGGCCATTTAAAATCGTCATGAAAGTTTTATCCTGATATGTACAGGTCAGCCCTTTGTACTTTGACAGACTGTCCAGTGGTCCATTCTGAGATAGAATTCTATTACTGGATTTGGATATTATTGACATTTCTGTTCATTTGCAAATATTACGTCATTCACCTTTGACTTCTCGAAAACTAAAGGAGTCCTGATAACTGGAAGTTGTTTACGGTTTTCTCAGAATAAAATGCTATTTTTTTCCAATCTTCTAATCAATAAATGTGTGATATTTACAAGAAAGAATGCTATTTATGTTCAGCTTAGAATTGGCTCAAAACGCTGGTCTGGCTGCTTATTATATGGTTTGTGACAAAGGTATAATTTGTGAGAAAAGTTTTCCTATAAAGGTGGTAATGGGGTATAGATCAGTATGGCAGAAATATGTATGTACATCTTAAACATTTTATACACATTACTTTTATTGTCATTACAATAAAAAATAATTCAGAAGATGTGTTAAATCCAAAAAGACAGAATTAATTCTTCCTTCAAAAAAATACACTGAAACCAAATAGGGTAAAATAAAATGTACATTAAACATCAGATCTTGTCATCATTTCACAAATCCATTTTAGTGCATGATTGCACGGAGCATCATTCCAGGCCTTAAAGAGGTTGACTCTGGGATATATCGCTGCACAGTCTTCATTATTCATATTATTGGGCTCGCGATCACCCCAGTACCTGAAATAAACCACAAGGCACTTTGTTGTCTCATAGTATCAGATCTCTTACTGTATAATATTCAAAAGATGTATTAATATTGAATTCCAGTGTTCCAAATGGGTGATGTCATTTTATATGATTACTATTATTGATAAAGAGATATTTGAAATGACAAGTAATCTACTTTTATTCATTCATTGTGAAGTCCTTCAACTATTACAGTTTTATTGTGCAATTACGACTGAGTGAACGGCTTTAGTTGTGCCACTGATTTCTACAGCATTGAATGTTTAGTGTGCATATTATGGAACTATTACCCTTCAATCAGTTTTGTTCCATCCAGCCATAACCACGTCCCTTCCTCGACCACATCTGTCAATCCGATCCAAAAGCCACTCTGGGATATGTGTCTCGAGGGATCTTGATAGTTGTTTATCAAAGTGCCTAAGTCCATCTGACAACACCAGACGTAACACACATAAACACACACACACACACACACACACCCAGAAGTAGCATGTATCATAAAGAGACAGCTTCAGATTTGCTCATGTGTTTTTGAGTCTTACCTCCTTCTCTCTGCTGTCTATCACTGCCAAGTCACCGCCTTGTTTCTTGCAGAACTGTCTGGCTTCAGGCCAAAATTTGCGCTGAATGGCATCAGAGAAAGGCAAGTAGTAACACAAAGAGTGCATGAAAGTCCATCCAGGTAAGCAGTGTTTGCAGCCCTCCTCTGTGGCCAAAGAAATTGCATTATGATGTTTTTATTCAGGTCATAATAATATATTCAATGATTTGATAATTCGTACAATCAGTAAGAAAGGGACTCACTTAGCATAGGTATGTGTGATTTCAACGTTGCAATATCCATTCCAATTTTGTCCGTCTTCTTTTTATAGTCTGTACTTATTCTAGTCTGGTGTTCAAGCTCCCACTTGGCAATTTTCTGCAGTTTGAGCTCTTCTGCCAACTGGTTCTTGGCTTCATGCCCTGTTTGGATGGCATTCTTGTAGGTAGCCTGCAGTTTGGCAACCTCACGGCTGATATCTGCTACTGTACGGGGCCCATCAGTAAGGTGGCGATCTGCAGGTGAGGAAAATATAGTATAACAGAAGAAATGTATTGAAAAGTGTTAATGTGCATGCAAATACAAACACGAGCACAAGGGTAGTTGCAGAAAAAATGTGAATATACAAAATATACAGCTCTTGGCTATTTTATAAGAAATTACATTGGGATGTTTTTAACTTCCACCACTTGGGGGCAGCGGTCAACTGCAAGGATAACACTGACAACTGTATTATGATCTAATGTACCTAAAGTGATATTAAACACTTTCTAGCAAACAGTTGCTTTCATTTCCATTAATTAATATTAGCCCATTATTCAGTCACAATTTTACTCGTTTTAAATATCTGACACTTTAACCATTAAATGCTCCACCATAATGACTGGTTTTCACCACACTTTGCTGGCAGGTAGGTAGTGCACTGTCGGTTCACCTGGGCAAAGAGGTGTGAGTGTCAAGAAAAGCAATATCTTACAAACCACTAATATAAAATAACAGCTGAGAGGATTGTGAAGCTGATAAAATTCTGTGGGTGTACCGCTAATGACACTTTTTACATTATGATTAGTCGATAAATTATTCATCAGTGTTAGGAAAGCAAATCTCAAGTCCTTAAACTTGTGACTTGAGTCCCCAATCTCTGCTTCACACTTTCTTATTTTCAAATCAAATTTGATTTGACATCCATGCTAAATAGGGACTTACAATAAACTGCCAGGCCAATATCGACTGCTAGTAGAACAGCAGCCAGCCCTGCCAGGGTGATTATTAGCACACAGTGATGATTCCAGCCGGATCCAGTTCCCACCATTGACATGGACACTGCACACAGAGGGAATAGATCAATTACATAGCCAGAGGCTGTGAGTAACCATTCCAGTGTTATCAAAATGATATACAGTCAGCTGAGAAAGTGGAACGACTGAAGAAGAACCGAACAGAAGCTATTGGAGTTGTCTCCGCACATGGGTCACTGACAGGGGTGTTTACAAAATCCACGGGTCGATACAGCAAACAGGTAGAAATAAAAGGCGGAGAAATGACCCTGATTAGAAATGTTTAATTTATTAAAACTAACATCATTAAGTATTAACTGTTTTCACCTATAAAACACGTGATATAATCTTGTAGTCGTAAGAAATACAAATATAAGAAACAATTCTTATTTGACATGGAACTCTATGTCGTTGTATGTTTTTATTGTAATGTCCCTTTACAGGCTGTCAGTTAGTAGCTCTGGACGTCAGAGCACATTATAAGAGAAAACTATACTTATTATATATTTCAGATTTAATTTTCCAAACACAGTACGATTAATTTAATGAATTATTCCGTTCACATTGAACCTGCAGCTTCATATCCAACTACTCAACACAAGGTGTGTATTGTTGCACCGCTGGTCACTGGATAGTTTGATTTGACCATCACAAGATTTCAACCAAAGGAAGTTCTGATTATTCTGTGTTACAGCACCATCACCGAATGAGGTATCTTTAAAAGAAGACTGGCCTTTGACCCCATCACACGGAGCACCGAGCCTGATCTGGCTGAGCTACACATCTTTGTATTATAAGGATATATAACTGATGAAAATCAATAGTTTAGCTGTTAGAAATCAATTTCAGGAATAGATATCGGTTACATATCAAGAATGGTATAGAAATCAATGCAATCTTTCACTCTATTTTTCCAAACCCTTGTAGATTGTTCTTCACTTGTACCTTGTTGTCTCTCATCCTTTGAGTAGAGCGGCTCCTCATCCACGTTGACGTCCTCTTGACATACCAGTTTGTTATACGCACTATCAGAAGAGCTCCCCGGATTTTCTTTGTCCTCCATTTTGGCCGCTGAGATGAGAGCGATCTGAGGTGATCCGTCCAGGAGAGAGCCTGGGTGAGGACATTGCCCCCGTGCTTATTTGAGTGCAGCATTACAAACAGAAAAATCAAGTTCGCTTGTTAAACATTTACAGGGGGTGCCGGGAATTTGAAGAGCAGTATCATGTCCAGAGGATGTCTAATCGATGTCCAATCAGGCTTCATGAGTTTAGCTGTCACTTTTTTATTGTATTTTGTCAAATATTTTTCCTCATTTTACTTGAATTTTTTTATATTTTAAAGAGGAATCAACAACAAAATATATAACGAACCCCTGAGTGGATGTGTGGAGGCTGCAGGTTAGTTTTTAGCTTTCTTGAACCTAAAATTAGGTTATCACTCTACATACCCAAAGTGTAAACGTCAATGATGGTCACATACAGGATGGTTTCTACCCTGCAGGGTTGTTTTTTATTTGAAACATTTTTGCATGGACACAAATGATGGATTTCTACACGAGAGGTTTCGTGTCCGGCTCCATCTCACATATCCAGTTAAACAGGTGGTTCTGGCAGTTTCCATTATACCACGTCTTCCTGCTGTGGCCCATGTAAAAGAAAGCTGCACAGTTCCCACTCTGAGCTCCGGTCTGGCTGGGCTGACCATCTCTCCAGTGCCTTGGATAAATCATTCAGATTAGACCTACAATATTAATCAGGCGTTTATGTATCGCAGCAAAACTTTCATAATGAATGAGAGTGAAATACTCAGCAGGATGCTTACAATGTTTCCGTCTCAGTCACGTTGTTAATCCAGACCCACGTTCCTTCTGCCGCTACATCAGTGAGGCCCATCCAGAAGCCGTTCTGCCACCACAAACTGACACCGCTTATTTTAGGGAGGTTGTCAGTGACAAGTTGCTGTAACAAAACAAAACAGAGAATAACACGTAAAATTGTTCTAATCTAATCCCGGTATTTTCAGTGTTTGTGTCATTGTGTATGTAACTCTCAGAATACATATCAAGCCTGTTGCAAAGGAAAACTCAAGTAATCAAGATTTAAATAACCTGCCAGTGCTGTTTCCATTAGAGTGAACTATACACCTTTTCCTCTCTTGTCCTTTGACTCACCTGCTCCTCCAACTTATTGATCACCATCAGGTCTCCGCCACGACTGACACAGTCTGCTCGGCTGTCCGGCCAGTTCTTTTTCAGGTCGGACTCCGGGACAGAGAAATAATAGCAGGATGATTTAAGGAGGATCCATCCAGACGGGCATCTGCCACAGCTCTCCTCTGTTGCAACAAGAGAGAAGAAAAAAATTGAGGTTTCATTACAAAACAAGAAACATAATAGTCCACAACATCTGTTCCCTCGGATGAGGTTGGATTATTATAATGTCTTACCGAAGGCCGTTTTTACAGACTGCAGCTTTGTCTTCTCTGTTTGAAGTATCTCAATCTGTGACTGAAGGATGTCAGTGAGGGTCTTCTGCTGCTTCAAATGCAGCTTCAGTTGCAGGTTGGTGGTCCGTTCTCTGACTAATGCTGACTCAGTCTCCTCTTTTGCTTTGACGACAACGCTGTGGTTGCGGAGATAATCGCGCTCAATGATGAGTGCTGCGACAGCTGAATTAGGAACCTGAAGATAATCCTCATAGGAGTTGGCACCTGTGTGGGAAGTCAAGGTCAAGGATGAATTGTAATCAGAAGGTCAAAGCTTTGGCTTATCCGGTGAAGCATGTCAACTAATTCAGGATATATTTGTATGATATATCGCATCAACTTAAATGGTGCCATGACTTTTACATTCAGAATCATCAGCTCAAAATTTCATGCAACAGCAGGACTACTGCTGCGAACATCTGCATGTTGCAGTAACAAAAGTCTGATCAGCACATCAGTCACATTAACAGCATAGAGAGGGAATAAATCAATTAGTTGATCAACAGAAACACTTTTATGGTGTAATTCACTGTCGGTGATTCAGCTGTCTGATTCAAACTCACAGTAAATCCCGATGACAACAGCAGCTATTAGCAGGACAGCGTTCAGCAGGCTCAGACTCAGTATAACCAGTCGGTTGCGTGGAACAGCAGATAAACGTCCGTCTGTAAACAGACCTTGATAATGTTCAACTTAAAACAATTCAGCTTAAATTAGATGCAAAAAACAAATTAAAAGTTTTGTCAAGGTGACTTTTCCATCCTGATACGAGATAGTGACAAGGACAAAGCTTTAAAATCATTCTTTAGTCTTAATTAATACAATATATATGTTACAATCATGATTAGCAATATTTTACATGCTTTGAAAATCCAAGTTTCTGAGTGAACCTCAGTTAGATTCATTCCCAGAGTAACATGGAGGCAACACAGAAGTAGGACAGAGGTCTGAAACTGCACAACATTCGATGTTAATGTTTGCTGTACCTTGATTAAATCTTTGAGAGCGAGAATAACGGAAGCGGGAGTCTTGAGAAATCTTCCTTTCAAATGACATTTCCTCTCCGTGTTCTGGCCGTGACTGTGAGGGCTCCATTGTACAGGTGCAAGTGGAGCCTATTGATCTGGGCTGGTTGTTTCCTGCTTGTACCAGAGATAAAGTGTGTGTGTGTGTGTGTCTGTTTGTGTGTGTGTGTGTATGTGTGTGTGGGACCTGGTCTTGATGCTATACAATAATAGAATATAATATATTTCCATGGTCATTATAACACACAAAAGTCATATTGCACTGACATGCTGCGTCCTTCCTTTTTCAACATTCGTGAGACGCTGGCATATAATTGTGAAATCAATATTTCACAACAAAGAGAACACGGCTCAGTTTTCCTTTCCCTCTGTGATTGCAACACCGGCGGTGCTTTTCTTTGCAGCTGATCATCGGGTTGTTTACCTCGACACACTGACTCAACCAAGCATCTCAAATACATCGATGACACTTTTACTTCTTTGTTTGTGAGAAAGAATATCTTGAATACCAGGACACAAAAATCACAATCTTACATAATCAAACACAAATACATCAATTTAAGTTCAAATTGACCTAATTATATAACATTTAAAATGTTATAGCTTTACCCTGAAGCATTAATAAACCTTTTATTAATCAATATTAAAGCTGTTTAACATGCAGACAAATGGCAAGAAGCAACAACCTTTGCAACTGATCTCAAATTCTGTTTCTTGCAATGCAGTTTTTGTGCTAAAATGCTGGGAGGTTGTTACAGTAGACAGATGTGGAGAATCAAACATGCATTCTGGTAAAAACAGAGGTGACGTCATCGTACAGTACAGAACGGTTAGGAGAGGTCTAAACAGGTCAGAGTTGGAGTCGTCTCCATGAAGCAGCACAAGCAGTAACAATAAACTGCTATCTCTGTAGGACCGGTGCTTTTTCACAGATCCACTTCATGGTGGCTTTGCATCTAACGTCGTTCCAAGCCATGAAGAAGTTTTCTCTGGGAAACACAGCGGCGCAGTCCTCGTCATTGATGTCATTTGGTTCTCCTTCACGCCAGAACCTGAAACAAACAATAGGTTCGTTTACAGTGAGAGTGTTTGATTTCAAAGGACATTAAGTATGTAGGTGGTCGGTTGGGGGTCGAGGTTCCCTGCTTCCGTTGTGAATGTTGACGGAGGGGAAAGGCGATTGAACCAATGACCTTTCCTTACCAAGCTTCCGCAGCTTGCAGGCCACAGCTTCCCCTCTTTATTGTTGCTTGTGGGTTACATACTGCCAACAAACTGCACCGCTCTCATGAAACGGAACAGGAAGGGCAGGAAAGTGCCCTGCAGGGGAAAGTTAACCTGGGAAACGCTCACAAATGGAACAAATACCTGTTTCATATCTCTCTTACCCTTCAATCAGCACTGTTCCATCCAGCCATTTCCAAGTTGCTTCCTCATGCACATCCCTCAGTCCAAACCAGAAGCCGATCATCTCATCTACGACCTCTGGATTATTTCTCAAGTGATGTACAGTCATGTTCTAACGAGAATAAATAGTAATGATTAGCAAAATGAAAAATATGTTCATTAGCAGGTTTGCTAATATAGACTGAATGGGTTTACCATACCTCTTTCTCCATGCTGTCTATGACTAAAAGGTCGCCTCCGTACATCTGACAGTGCTCTCTAGCTTTTTGCCAGGATTTGAATCCATCACTAACAGCGAAAGGGTAGAAGTAACACACGGAGTTCATCAACATCCAGCCTGGTGGACAGTGTTTGCAGCCATCATCTGTCCCCAGAAAGAAGGTAACATTTAAAAATACACCAACCCATTCAGTATTTTTTACGATGAACTATTTGAGTAAAACAAGTCTCACGGATCTTCGGCAAGTGGGACGTCAACATCGCAATGTCCTTGTTTGTTTTTTCAATCAGCTCTTTATAGTCGTTGGTTCTCTTTGTCTGGTGTTCAAACTCCCAGTTGGTCGTCGTTTGACGACTCTGCTCACGCTTCAGCTGCTTCTCGGCATGTGTCATGGTCTCCATCGCGGTCTTGTAATCAGCCCTGAGTGTGGTCAACTCATGGCTAATAAATTCTGCATCCTCCAGGGTCAGGTACGCATTACTGATTGTGTTGTCTGTAGGTATGAAAGGAAAAAGATGTTACAGATGCAAAGTATTCTTTTTTTAATTGACTGATTAATTGATTTTTCACAACAATCACAACTGACACCCTGAAATGATCCGCTGACAAATAAACAGTAAAAAGAGTCGTTAGTGGGTGTTAATGACTTCAAGATGCACGTTTGCACATGAACACAGACTCACAGTGGATTCCCAGGCCAATGTCAACGAGCAGTAGGATGGCAGCCAGGACTGTCAGGCTCACTGCAGCCAGTCTGCAGTGCTTCGAAGGTGTCACATAGGACGTGACCACTAGACAGAGAGAGAATGCCTCATTATTAACACTAGAAACTGTGTCAAACTACAACACACCACTATCAGTCGACGTTGTAATCAGCTACTCAAAGCGACATTTCTGATGAACTGCAAGTATAACAAGAAAGCAGATTTATGAAATGTATTTGTTAATTATATCTATTATACCTTGTTGCCTGTCTTGTTTCGAAGGCTGCTCTTCGTCGTTAAAATCCTCTTGACAAATCAATTCGTTAAATCCGCCATCATGACCTGAGATCTCTTTCCTCGCCATTCTGATGAATTCGCTGCGATCTGTCTCACGAGAAGGAATTCAGCCGGGCCATCGCTCTGTGCCAATCCTCCAAGCTTCGATTGCTGAGCTCATCAACAAAACATCTGCGGTTAAGACATTCCAGTGAAGAGGACCCTCGGTCAGAAAGGAGAAATGAAAATCCTTTTTTACAGCTTTTGCTTTCTGCAACTTCAGGGAAGATGATGCTTCCCATTGTGAAACAATCCGACGAAAGCAGAAGTTCATTTCCCGATTAAATGAAATAAATGTTTATCCTAATAGATAGACAGATCCTCACTCAGAGCTTGGTGAGTCTCATCAATGACCAAAGCTGCTTCAACAACCACGCTAAGTGGGAAACCGCTCTGGTTGGACAGAACCCACAGTGGCCTCTGGGCTGAAGCCTGTTAGTGAATATATAATTTGCCATTGTGTGGAAAATTTGCTGTGTTGCTCCTAATTAAAACCCCCTTGTATTGTCGTTGTGTCTGAGGTAGAGGAGAAACCAGTTTGACATGGTGTCTTTGATCAGCAAGGGCTGTACAGTTTGTATTGCATGCTGACAGACAGAGGTAATACCCAACAGTCACGCACAGAAGATATGATAAACAAGGCTGCTCAACTTAAAGCCAGTGGCCATATACATTTAATTAAATGTATATCACATACGTTACACACCAGCGTTAGGAATGCTAATGCTGATTCATTAGTCGCCTCACGTTTCACACGTCACTTGCAACTCGTGGATCGTTCTGCCATCACCATCTGTGATGTTATAGCAGCTCAGTATTCAGTATTAACTCCTCACAGAGTCATTTTAATTGATCAACAGAACACATAGCAACTGACTGTTAATATATTTGGAATTTATGTAGTAAATATAGACATTTTTGTGATGACTACTGAGCCGCTGTCAGATGGAAACAAGGTGAGAAATGACCAGAGACACAAGACATAACGTGGGATTTTTTTTATTCCTTTTCAAAGACAAGCATTCAAACATTTTCTGATCTGGAAGGGCTCCCCGGACTAATTTGATACCATTTCACAAATCCAGTTCATCTTTTTTGAGTTGCACTTTCCATCAAATCGGGTCGACCAGGGATTAGAGGTGCTCTTTCCTGTAGCACCACAGTCCTTACCGAATCCACTGTTGTTTGGTTCTCCCTCGATCCAGTACCTTTAGAAAATCCAAATCAGTCAGAAGTTATGTATAGTGTCAGTTGTGATCACCATGGCATCACTGCATCAAAGTATTGAAAGTAAGATCATAACAGCGCAGCGCTAACCTTTGATCCACCTCTGTGACATTATTAATCCAAACCCATGTCCCCTCTGTCTGGATTTCAGTGAGACCGATCCAGAATCCACTGTCCCACATAGAACCAAGATTTGCAGCTTCAATAACGTCACTGACATATTTCTGCGTGAGCACACAATAGAGTTTTTCAAGTGACAGCTGTGCAATAGAAATATATTAATATTTACGTTATCATTAGAATTGAAACATCTGTTTCATCCCACCTGCTCCTGCGGGTTATCAATCACAACCAGATCTGCTCCACGACTAATACAGTTTTCTCTGCTGTCATGCCAGTTCATTTTGACCTTAGAAGGTTCAGAGGTAGAAAAGAAGTAGCACGATGAGTTGAACAGATTCCATTTAGGGAGGCATTTGCCACAGGTTCCCTCTAGGAAAGAATACAATATTTGTTACTTGCATTCTTAGGTGATGTTAAATAAAATCTGTCTTTGCGGACCGTAACTCACCCAAAGCTGATACATTGGACTGAAGGTTTGACTTCTCTTTGAGCAGAGTCTGAATCTGTCTGTGATAACCCTCATTGATGGTCCTCTGCTGCTTAATTTGAACCTTTAGTTGTGCATGGGCTTGAATCTCTGTCGCTAAAGCTGCCTGGGCCTCCTCTTCAGCTTCCATCACTTCGCTGTGGTTGCTATGGAGAAAGTTCAGCTCAGCGATGAGCTCTGTTGCAGCCCGGTGGGAATCCTGTAGGGAAGCGTCGTTGGCTTTGGCACCTGTCAAACGGAACATGAACAGGGTGAACTGGCTGATTGAAATGAAAGTTTCCAGCCCGTTAAAGACAATTTACTGTGTGAACTTCTCCATCGCAGAAGAATGTAGAAACTTTCATGTGTTCATTTTTTTATTATTTTTATGTGGACTTACAATTCAAACCTTGACTTAGATTGCAGCCTTCAAACTAAAGATTACATTTGTTTACAATTGCATTACAACTGAAATTGACTACACACCCTGAAATCCTTATAAATGTTTTTTTGAGACTTTAATTTCCTCAGGAAAATGTGCTAAAATGAGTTTAAAAAGATGCAATGATACTGAATTGCACTAAATTGGCCTGACAGCACTTTCTAAAGCATTCTGCCTTAAATGGATAAAATGCGTAAAGCCTGAAGTGTTTTTATTTGCGGACGGTGTAACTTATCAATCTGGGCAGTTGGAAACCGACCGTGATGCTTGAGTCTTGCTATTGTTGCTCTTCACGTTTTATGAGTCAATTCAGCTAAAATACTGTTTACTTCTGAAGAAAAGGGAAGTTAATTGTGAAATGAACAATCATACTCACATTTACTACCAAGAGCAAGAGCAACTATCAGCAGAATTAAATTCAGCAGTCCAAGACCCAGTGCGAGCAGTCGGTAGGATCTGTCTCTACCTGTGAATATTAAAGTTAGAGTTAAACCACTTGATAAAACTACTTCCCCATGAAGGCTCTAGTATCTGACATTGTCGCCCGTTTGATTTCACTTCAACTTCTGCCACGATCCCAAAAATATCAAGGTGAATGAAATTTCTGACCGACAAGACCATTTTACCTCCATTTCATTGAAATGGAGGATTCGTAAATAATTAATCCAAAAATATTAACTTGGTTGAGGTGAAAATTCAAGTCGTACAACTGAAAACAAAGTAAAACAAAGTAAACAATATAAGTTTGAAGCTGAAAAGATGTCGCTCAATTGAGCCATAACGTTACATCACTTAGAATCACGAGGTCATTCGTTGAGAAATAAATGTATGAAACACATTAGAAGATCTCAAATCTGCACTGTACCTTGTCCAAATATATCGTAGCACCTGTGAGAATATTTGTTCATGTTGAAGAATGGCATAAATGATCTTCTGTGCCAATTATCTGTCCTCTTCGGTGGCATCTCCATAGTTGCAGTAGCAGGAGCTGCCCACTGATCTGTTCGCTGTCTCTGTTGTAGCCACACTGATCCTGGGATTTTGAACCCAACCCTCAATTCATATGCATCAGCTTGACCCACATTAAGGTGTGGCCTTATACAGAATGGAATATTTCATATCCTGATGTGAAGTAAGTAAAGTGTGCTTTTAAAATGTCATATTGGTTGGCACTATTATGTCATCTCAGTATTAGTGCCAAGTTTGTGCGCATGGCCTGTACCTGACTTGACAAGATGTTCCCCTGGGCTATACCCCTTCTCCAACTGACCACTACGAGGCACTTAACCATATAGGTTGGACCTTCACCAGGGGTTGGCGGATGCTTGGAAGTGGGAACCGAGGGGCTCTTGTTGACAGGTTTGACTCGAGAGGCATGGAATGACAGTTAAATTGTCATAGTCCCGGAGAGCCTGAGTGACACACCCGTCAGAGTACATCAAAGATGTAATCCAAAGAAAAACTCTAAGGAGACATCTGACCCGGACGGAGCACAAAGAGTCATCAGCGGCGGCTAACAGGTGGACGTCGAGACACTCTGTTCCAAGCTCAAACAGGATATTCCCCAACCTCTCCACAATGAGACATCTATAGAAGTTTGCAAAACCAAGGAACCATTGAGCTTCCATATGTTTTGAGGGGGCCGGGCCACTCAGCAAAACCACTAACCTTGGCAGGATCCATTCGAATGCTGTTATGATGGTGAACACCAGGAAGGTGACTTAGGAGACGTGGAACTCTCAATTCTCTCCTTTCACAAAAGCCGTTTGTTGAGGAGATGCTGGAAAACCTGTCAGACAAAGTAAGGAGAGAACGAGGATGGTGGCCACGTCTACAAAACAAACAGGTCAAGCATATCTCAATTGACATCATTTACCAGGGCCTGAAATACATCTGGTGCATTTGTAAATCTAAAAGGCATAACAAGATACTCATGATGTCCAAGGGCTGTTGAATGCCATCTTCCATTCGTCTTCCTCTCTCTTGCTACACTTACAATTAGGGCATTACATTTTGATATATTCTTTACTAGGGCGTACATGATGATTTTAAAATTGCACCAAGCCCTAGAAATATGACAGGATGTTGCAATGTCACCGGCCTCATTTGTTTCTGCTGATGTGCAATATTTGGCAAACACAATGTTACACCCATCATTTTTTGCTGAGCCAGGGGGGATCAGCTCAGAAGTTTCACCATCTTAGTTTACTGTGTTTGTATGCTACCGTTTGCTGAGTAGCGCAAAAATAATGGGTTCAGCTTGATGGCAATATTATTAGTTTCGTGTTGGCCAGTCAAACAAGGAATTACACAAGCAGTCAGTTTCCTGAGAGCAGGGGCTGCTGAGGGGGCTGTTCCTGCAAGACAGAAAGTTTATGCAACAAGTTATTAAAGGAGAGCAGCATTTTAGCCGGTGCAGTCTAGAACCTCATATCAGTTTAATAGGAAAATCAGTTTTCATCATGTTTCATGCCATCATGCAGGATCACTTTGGTCTTAGTTACAACATTTATATCGTATCTTATTTACAACCCTCTTGTTGCCCCAAAACATGCTGTTTGTTTCAATTAAGACACACACACACACACACACACACACACCAAAAAACAACAACATATGAAGATTCTAAATAAATAAATAAA
>CAAKHC010014639.1:100586-145434 GCA_901007825.1 Macroramphosus scolopax | reverse complement strand
TCTAGAATTTGATGATAATTGACAAATAAAAGAATCAAACGATCGAGTTACGCCGACTTCGACCAGACGTAGAGTTTAAGCTGCTGTCATAGAAAGCGACGCGCCGTCCTCTCTTCTTCTTGTCTGACCAGATGTTCCTCAGATGATCCTCAGATGTTCCTCAGATGTTCCTCAGATGTTCCTCAGATGTTCCTCAGATGATCCTCAGATGTTCCTCAGATGTTCCTCAGATGTTCCTCAGATGTTCCTCAGATGTTCCTCAGATGTTCCTACCTTTGATCCAAATCTGTTGTTTTTTCTCAAGCAGCAGGAAAGTCGGACATCGTCCTGTTTTCTGTTTTAAATCCTGTGATAAACTGAACACAGACACACACACAGACACACACACAGACAGACACAGACACACACACAGACACACACACAGACACACACACACACACACACACAAGACATACACACACACAGACACACACACACACACACACACACACACACACACACACACACACACACACACACACACACACACACACACACACAAACACACTATTAGTGAGTTAGATCACTTTACTACTGAGTAGTAACATGTATCATAAATCATTGACTCCATGCTATGGCTGCTATTGGGATATCTTGGTATACACTTTGATAATTTAATTTGCATGATAAGCCAAAACCAAACCAACCATGACAATTTTTTTATTTAATTTTACATAAAAATATAATATTTATCATTATTGCACACTAATATTTAGTGTCTAAAGTGTCTGTCATGGAAACTTAGTATCAATTTTAAATTGTGAATTCAACTCAAACCCACATGAATCCACATTTATATAGTACATCCACTATATATCGAAATATTTAATTTATTTGACGTATGTGAGCTAAAAAGAGCTGAAGCGCCCTCTCATATGACAATTTCCGGGCTTGAGCTGAAGGAAAGGCTGGACGAGTTGTGTTGTCGAGTTTAAGTTTGAGACGAGTCGGACCAACTTTAAACACTTTCTATCTTGTGTATTTGTGACTATACTCACTGTACCTCGTATTGTCCATGACAGTTCAGGTTTTCGGTTTAACAGGCGGTTGTAGTTTCGTTTCAACTGTTAGCTGCGTCAAGCTAAATAAACAAACATCCAACACCGGTGTCTTTACCGGAAATGCGTTCTTCAGACTTTCATAGTAAGGTACACAACAAAAGGGTTGAACACACGTGTTTTACTTTGAAAGTTAAAAAGGTTGTACAAATGTAAGTTTACTTGTGTCACGCTTGACACTGGGGCAAATTCTCTACTTGCACGCATTTTGCTACGTAACGTTTTTTTATTGCGTTGTATATTTTAGATGGATTTCAGGTAACCGGTTGTACTCATACTTGAGCACTTGTTTTCGTCGCATGTTAGAGGCGTGGAGGGTTAAGTTTGAGTCGTTCAAACAGAGCTGTCTGTAGGCCTGTTCGAGTTATTTCCATCACTGTCACTGGTGGCTAACAAGTCCCTAAACAGAAATGTCACTGGCGGACTATGAGAGACATTTCGCCTCGCTAAATTCAGATTTGGGCGGCGGGTCTGTGGTCAGTGAGCGATCCGCGTCGGGCACATACAATGGCGAAGAGGAAAAGTTGCACTACATTCCTATCCGGATCCTCGGGAGGGGGGCGTTTGGTGAGGCGACTCTGTACAGAAGAACAGAGGTAAGCTGTCTGTCTGACCTGACAGACTTCTTCTAAAAGCCATAACTCTTCTACCAATGTATAAAAGACACATCACACAAGTGAAGTCGCTTCTCATCATTAACATCTGGACAAGAAAAACATGCAACTTTACAGATTTCTCTTGGAAAAGAATGGACTCTTTCATTGAAGGAGGATGCCTAAAGTGAAAAAGTAATGATTATCACTATCAGAAATCTCTTGAAAACAGTTCAGCAGCTGGTTTCTGAATGAATTATTTAGTCTGGCTGGCCACATGAATTGCTTACTGTTCCTCTGGAAGGGAAGTAAAGATGGGAGACTGATGCTAAAGAGTGAGTTAAGTTAAATCAGGATCATAGGATACATGTGCTGTTTCCATGTCAACAAAAAAACTTCTGGTTATGATCAGTTGACCCACTCTGGTTTCCCCAGGACAACTCTCTAGTGGTATGGAAGGAGGTGGACCTGAACTCCCTCTCGGAAAGGGAGCGCCGAGATGTCATGAACGAAATAAGCATCCTCTCCATCCTGGAGCACAACAACATCATAGCATACTTCAATCACTTCATGGATAAAAACACGCTGCTCATCGAGCTGGAATACTGCAATGGTAAGAGAACACTGTCCGAAGTTTTGATTGAGATTAGCCTTAATGCTGTTCACTAGTGACGGAAAGCTAAATCTTTTGTTCAATTGTCAACACAGGAGGAAACCTGTATGATAAAATAATTCAACAGAAGGGGAAACTTTTCAGCGAGGAGGTATGGTAGTAGCATGGCAGGTGTGATATACGAACCAGAGTATTATACTGTTTTATGTATAACATTTCTCTCCAGGGGGTCATATGGTACCTGTACCAGATTACATCAGCAGTGTCCCACATTCACAAGGCTGGGATCCTCCACAGGTGAGAGGGCAAGGCAGCATCGAAGGTGTCTGGTAGGTTGCACAAGTTTCTCATGCATGGTCATATTTTTGTTAATGTCAACATTCTTCTTTTCCTCCAGAGATATCAAAACTCTGAACATTTTCCTCACCAAGACTGACCTCATCAAGTTGGGCGACTATGGCCTTGCAAAGAAGCTGGACTCTGAGTTTTCAATGGCAGAGACAGTAAGTTGTGTTTGTATGGATTAAAGGAACAGTGTGTAGCGTTAAGAGTTATGATGTGACCTTATAATAAGACGTATAAGATCATTGGTGAATTATATTCCATAGTTTTCCCTGAGGGGAGGGTTGAAGTGAGGGGTTGCAGTCTCCACTTGACCTCTAGATCCTTCACACTGCTCCTTTAACTGAAGACAATATTTCTGCAGTAGCTTAAGATGCATGTTTCACTAATTCACCCTTTCTTTCTTGTTTATCCAGTGCGTTGGAACTCCATATTATATGTCACCGGAGTTGTGCCAGGGGTCAAAGTATAACTTCAAATCAGACATCTGGGCTCTGGGCTGTGTGCTCTTTGAAGTCTTAACTCTTACAAGAACATTTGATGCAACGGTGGGTTTGTTAACCTGCTAGAAATTTCTTTAATGAATTGCCTAATCACAAATCTTTATAGCTTTATTCTGTTTGTCCATACAGAACCCTCTGAACCTCTGTGTAAAAATAGTGCAGGGCAACTGGACTATGGAAGTGAACTCGGATATTTATTCATCAGCGTTGATCAAGCTGGTGTACGAGTGTCTCGATCAAGTTAGTAAGACAACGGACTGGAAACAAATAATGTGATGTCTGAGATGATATCGACTATTCAGCCTTGGTTATCACATTAAAGTACCTTTGATCTTTTTGTGTCGCAGGATCCAGCGAAGAGGCCGACAACTGAGCAGATTCTTGACCAGCCGTTCATGTCCTGCCGCCGACAGTAAGTTGACTAAATGGGGAAAAGATACAAGGTTTAAGCATCCACAACAATTTTTTGACATCTTAATTCTCTGGCAGGGAGCTTGAAGAACGAGTCGCCTTGCTGAATTCAGCAATGAAGAAACCAAAGTAAGTTAACGTTATTTATAAGCATGTCTCGTCCCTCAGGAAAGACTCTGTGGTATTAGTATTGTTGTCTTGTCTGTATCGAAGGCTGAGTACAGTGACCGAGACCCCCGTTGCCGTGGTAACCACCCGCTCGCGGGATGTTTATTTCTGGGGCGGAGGGAAGTTCACCCCCCAGAAACTGGACACTTTTAAAGGGGGCAGCAGTTCGCAACATGTGTGTGCAGGAGAGAGTCACTTTGCTGTGGTGACAGTGGAAAAGGAGCTTTATACTTGGGCTGTAAGTATTAATATGTCACTCTGAGGTCCAGTTGTTCTTGTGCTTCACTACAAAGGACTTTCTCAACCTTCCCTTCAGAATGTTCAAGGTGGGGCCAAGATGGTCGGCCAGCTAGGGCACGGTGACCAGTCTTCATACCGGCAGCCAAAGAGGGTGGAGAAGCTCCAGGGGAAAGCCATCCGACAGGTGGCGTGTGGGGCTGACTTCACGGCCTGTGTCACTGGTGAGTGCAGAGCAACTGGCCAAAATGGGAATGTGATGAACTTTTTTGTGACAAGCCTCATGCTGCTTCTTCTACAGATGAGGACCAGATGTACATGTTTGGTTCCGACTATTACGGCTGCATCGGAGTAGAGGGCGTCCTCGGCATGGAGATTTTAGAGCCAGTGCTTCTGGAGTTTTTCGAGGAGCGACCTGTCCGTCAGGTTTCCTGTGGAGACAACCATGTGGTGGTCCTGTCTCAAAGTGGGGATATCTACTCCTGGGGCTGCGGAGAGTATGGTACATAGGGTTGCTGTATGTACTGCTGTTTTCAGCTGATGTCTTAAGCTGCCTGCCAGGTTGTGTTTTCACTGTTATATATGTTGTCAGAGACGTTGGCTCTTTTTGATACACAGCAACAGTTAGGGTTCTCTTTAATTTTCCAATGTGTCTATTTTCTGGCCGTAGGGCGTCTTGGTCTGGAATGTGAGGATGACTTCTCCTCTCCAATGCAAGTAAGACTTTGTCCCAGGTGCTGGTACACCCTTGATTGCAACCAAGTAATAAAATATTCCTTGCTAATGTCCTGTCTGTTTAATTGCTTTCCCAGGTGGAGATCCCTAAAGGGGCCACTATCTCCTCTGTGTCTTGCACCAGCGATGGCACCTTCTTTATGACGGAAACTGGCAAAGTCCTAGCGTGTGGAAACAATGAATTCAACAAGCTAGGTCTGAACCAAGAAATCTCTGGTCTCAAAAACCATCCTGGAGAGGTACTGGGTGATACATAAAGGAAATGAATGAGTTGATGTCAGGTGAAGCGAGTATGCTTATAAGCCTTTTTTCATGTACATCTCCCCAGACTTACCAGGGGATCCCATACATAACAACATTGACTTTGGTGAAGCAGCTGTCACGGTTTAAGATCCAGGTTGTGGCTCCGGGGAAGACCCACACTGCTGCCATCGATGGTACTGACAAAATACACAGCCATTTTACTTGCAAGTGCAAATGTTACCATGCCAGTGGATCGTCATTTCATACTAACTTTGGTTTCACAGAACGAGGTCGTCTCATCACCTTTGGGTCCAACAAGTATGGACAGCTGGGGGTCAAAGACTTTAAGAAACATCAGGGTATCCAAGTCCTTGTTGGACCTTTTGGGGGAAAGATAGTGACGAAAGTGTCCTGTGGAGACGACTTCACCATTGCAGCCACAGAGGGTAAAACACTGTTCTGTTGTGTGTCTATGACAATGTATTTTCTTTGGATTTCATGTTAAGGTTTGTGTCCTTTCTGTTTCTTTTCTTGCAGACAATCAGATCTTTGCGTGGGGAAACGCAGGGAACGGGCGGCTTGGAATGCCTGCTGATAAGGGATTTGGTTCAGAGGTTTGCCCTGCCATGCCAAGGCCCATCTTTGGATCTCTCCACCATGTGCCAGACCTTTCTTGCCGTGGCTGGCACACCATTATCATAATGGGTCAGTCATTGCAACCAGACACTTGTGTGGTATAATGGCTCTAAAAAACAGCAGTCTGATTAACACATTCTGTTCACTTATTTTCAGAGAAAGTACTCAATTCCAAGACTATTCGCTCCAACAGCAGTGGACTCTCAGTTGGTAGTGGTAAATATGTGGTCACTGTTCATACCTTTGCTTGATTATTAAATCTATATGTAGTTGAGGCTGGCTTTGATGTCTTTGCATGTGTTTGTAAATCCAGGACAGGAGGGTTCTACATCCACAGTGAATCTGGAAATGGAACCCGGATCAGAGACGGAGTGTCGTGACAGGGGTCTCGGGGGTACAGTGGAGGCTGATACTGAGGGATGCCTCTTAGAGACACCGATGATGTCCATGACAAACCCAACTGGGGACAGTTCCTGCCCTTTCTGGCTTAGAAAGGTTTGTCACAATGGTCACAATCAAAAATTAGGAAATATTTGATATTTGATGTAACTTCTTATTTTGTGTTCCCACATTCCTTACAAGCACTAAAATGTTTAGCAGCAGAGCCCCACTACCAAACTCAAGTGGGTATCAGGCAATAAAGTCTGAGATATAGCTGAATGATTTCCATCCAACAGGAGCTTGAGGACGCTGAGTTCATACCAATGCCCCAAGACTCCCAGCCATCCACTCCCAACCAGCTCTCTTCTGTCTCTGAGAGCGTCACTCTGCCTTATGAGGAGCTGAAAGAGCTAAAGGCAGCGGCAGCAGCAGTCAGCAATAAGAAGGGCCTATCGGTAATGTCAGCATAGCCACACTCTTGATATTATTGATCACTTGTTTTTTCTAGTCATAGGTGCTATACTGAACTACATACTTTACTATATTGCATTAGACTGCACACTGTGTCTTCTCTAAAGTTAATCTCTGGTTATCTTCACAGACTAGAAGAATGAGCTGTGACAAACTAAATGGATTGGAAGACGCTGACGTCTGCAAAAAAGGAGAATCGGGTGCATGCTGCAAAGCAAGTCGCGAGGTTCCACAGGTAACATATCAGCAAACTTAGTGTAACTGGCTGGCTAAGAAGCAGAGTAATGCCACAGTATGTCATTTTTACAGCTGCGAGAAACAATCGCCCAGCAAGAGATGAGGATCCAGATGCTCGAGAAGCAGGTGAGAAATGATCCTCTCACCTACCTCACAACTGATTTTGTTCCTTGTGTGTGAGTAACAGGTTGTTTTCCCGCCATCTCTAGGTCAATGAGCAGCAAAAGGAGAATGAGAGGCTGTGGGCAGCGATTAATCGCTCAACGCTACAGGATGACGGATGTGACAATAATGGAAACCTTCGGTCTGAACGCGAAGGTGGAGGCGGGTTCAAGAAACATGGGGCCAGACCTACAGGGGCCAGTGTGTGAGGGTCAACGTGGGAGAACATGGGAGAAGTGACTAACCTCAAGGCAGATTTTAACAAGCCGGTCAACTGGGAATTGGAGGCTCGATTGCATTAGAGTGCAGCCTCAGGTCTGCTTACAATGTATGACATACATTCAGTATTTAACAGAGCGCCAAGTGGCATGATTACATTTTATTGCTTATGCAATACAGTAAGATACCTTGTACACTCCCATATGCACTGTTTGGTTCACCTGGGTGCATTTATCCAGTACGTTTCTCTACAGACTGAAATGTTGGCTGGATTCAACATGAGACATCAGACCTGTGACACGTGTCGAGACAGGCCTGTCATCGTGTCATTCTATGATGTGAATAGAAGTCCATGTTTTGCTGGTATCGTTGTTGACTTTCAGTCAGCATGAGGCTTTATTCATCAAATATTAGTATTTATCAGAAAACTTGTATTCAGGTAGGAGACAGTCCAATGTTTAGGTTCCCCCTTCTGATCTGTTGAGGAGAACTTGGACCAACTCGTCCAGATTGATCAGGACTCATGCGAGTGTCGTCTTTCAATGTGAAAACACAACTTTATTATGTGTCCTGTCATTAATCTATACAATAAGGCCTCAGAAATGTTAGCGACAAGAAACACATTATAATTACCTCATGCAAATATATGCTTGCATGCATTACTGTCATGTAAGGTGCATTATGTGTGAAACAAGGAACTACTGATTTATTTTTAACAGGTAGGTTACTTACTCTTGTTGCCTTCTTAGACCCTTGAACCTTTATTTTTGTGCAGCGCATGTTAGTCTGTCGTCATTGCGACAGATGACAAACACTTGGAACGATTTTCCTAGAATGTTGAAAACATTACTTTTTAAAACATGTTTTAATACAGCTGACCGTCCAGCTGTAATGCTATTGTTTTCTTTTTTGCTTTTTTAGCCATTTTATCTGTATTTGGTACTTTCTAATATGTATGTTTTGCCATCTTTTGTGTAATTTGTGATCTGATTGTTTTGTTTGATGTCTGTGGGTTTTGTGTGAGGAAAAAGGAACTATGTATGGGACATAGTGAGCTTTCAATCTGTTGACTTTGGTTAGTGAACTATCAAATAAAACAACACTGGCAGTATTTTCACTCAGTAAGAATACTGTAAATACAGTGCCTTAGCAAGCTATTGAAACCAAAATGATTTTGCAAATGTAATGCTGTGCCTTATAGGATGTTTATACAGTGTGTGACAGCATTTTAAATGTGGTTTACCAAAATGTTTAGATGTAACTGTTGTATAAACACATGTACAGTCACACTGTTGTGTCCTGCTTCATGGAAAAGCCTTCAATAAAACAGCTCTATTTTATTATGTGTGAAATATATTATAACCACAGCCATCCGTCTTTGTGAAGAGCCAAAACTTTATTAGACAGTTCTGTTTAGTTTGAACAATGTAGACAGCACATCTGCAACAATATTGAAATGAAAGATGATATGAGACAGTTCAAAGAAATAATGACAACAAGATGCTGATAGGTGATTCTGGATGTGCTGGTACCGGAGGATTTGCTTGTTATTTGGACCACTTTGACTGTGAGTTGCCGGTTGGGAGTTTACCCTGATCCACCCTCCTCCTGTTCACTTTGGGGTTCTTAGAAACAGAAAAATTATAATACAGTCATTACATGCAAAAGTGAGCGTTTTACCATTCATTCAAACGAAGGACAAACAAAAGACAGATAAATGCAATAATGGAAATCAAAGCAGCAGAGGTGGAGATATTGCCATGCTGAGATTTTCAGGCCCTAATATGGGTCCATAAATCACTGAATCAAACATGCTGATGCAATCATTAGTATGTTTTTACGAAATATCGGAGTTTCAAATCCACACCAGCTGTTTTTAACGCAGGCCTTGTTATTGACTTGTGTCAATAAGCAATAAGCCAAGATAACTATATTAATAACATGAAAGGGTTAAATATGCTAATATAAATGAAATAAAAAAGATCCTATTGACCTTTGCTTGCTAGTTCTTCTTTGCCTCTGATTGTGCATACCTCCACATATCCAGCTGTGGATCAGTGGGAAAGTTTTAACCTCTTGTGTATAGTTCGATGTACTAGACCTTTAAGAAAGGTGAAAGATTTTACTGGCATACCTCTGGAGTCCTGTTCCTGCCATGGGTTTTCTGGAACTCTTCTAAGGCAGACCCCTTAGTCCTCTGAAAGTAGGAGTTGAAGACTCGACGTTGGGATTGTTTAACCCTTTCACAGACTTGCATATGCTTCTCTACTCTATCCTGTGAAAACTTTCTATTGCAGATTCTGCAAGTAAGAAGCTCCAGGCTGGTGAGACTGTTATATGTTTGCCTGTGCGCCCCCTGCTGTTGTCGGTTGGAAATGGGATGAACAGTTTTCTGTTGACTCTTCATGGTCATGTCTTCTTCCCTGACATCATCATCACATGAACCGTTCACTCCCTTTTTGTCTTTGTATATTTTTTGGCTTGTCGAAATGTCAATGTCTGCAGCAGCCTTAACTTGTTGTCTTGTTTCTGCTCTCCCTACTTCTCCTTTTCTTCTGTCCACCTCTCTTCTCACTTTGTGCACATGAACTTTGCTTTCATGAATAACTTTATTTTCTTCCCTTTTCAACTGAGGACTCTGAACATCTTCTACTTCCCTGCATCTGGCTCCCTGCTCTTCACGTGTACTGCCTTTCCTGTCCTCGTGCCTCAGATTTTCCTTCTTTCTCAGCTTTTCAACATCGTCGTGTCTTCTGTCATGCTTCAACATTTCCCTGTTAGTTACTGGTTCCCTCGGCCTGATTTTTGTCTCAGCCTTTACTCCATCTCTTTGTCTTCTGTTGTGCATGTCCTCCTCAAGCTTTTGGACACTTTGATCTTTTGTCTGCATCTTTTGTCTTACTTTTTCCTCAACCCTCCACAACTTCTCCTGCAGCATTAGCTCTTTTGCATGAATTGCTTTGGCCATCTGCACTTCTCTTTTGGTCAGACTGTTGAAGTCTCCCATTGAATGCTGGGATTTGGTGGTCTCTCTGATTTCATTTGGATGATCATGAGTGGACAAAGGGCCTCGTGATCGTGCTGAGATAGAGATTTTTTCAAAATCATGCAGCGCAAGTGAACCGTGCATTCGAGGGTTGAGGGATCTTCTGTGTTGAACAGGCTTGTTTGGAAATGGCTGGTCTACTCCAACTGCTCTGCGACCGGACACATCGCCTTGTACTTGAGTGCGGCCGTTGTCTTGTCTTTGTTCTGCAGAGTTGTACCGCTCTTGATAACTGCGTCTTCCTCTTGTGTTTGTTGCCATGACTTCACGCGCCGGTACAGATTCCCTTAAGGATGTTCGGTTGTGTTCAGGTTTTAGCAGGGGACACCTGTGTCCTTCATTCATCCAGCAACTGATGACTTTTCCTGCATAAATAAATAGAAAAAAAATAATATTTGCTTGCGTAATTACTTCACATGTATTTAGTCTCATGTCCGAAACAATTTCGTAAGAACAAAACATGAACCTGTAAAATAAACATGATGAAGGCACACAATATAAAAACAGATTGCATTTCCCATGTCATTGGTTGAAATTGACAGTTCATTCTTCACCTTGTAAACAGATGAGGGCAAATTAAATCTCCATTCTAGGTCCACTTTTGTGTAATGGAGGTCTTTAGACAAATCACATTGTCTTCATATGGCAAATGAAGTTTGCTCATTAGTAGATGCAATTTGAGGACTTCTCACCCATTTGGGTTTAAAAGTCATTTGTACATGAAGTTTGTCAATGAAGGCTGTGTGATGCAATCCAAAGCTCCAAAACAGAGAGACTGTTGAATTAATAATCTCTGATTATCAAGTACTTAATTACACATAACCTTACTCTAAAATAATACTTAAGTAAAGTAGTGAAGTATTTCCCATCACTCGTCATCACTCATCGTTAGCTAGCCTATCTCAGAACAACATAAAAACATCTTGCTGTAACGTCAAGTTAAACCTTTTTAGGGTAACATTTGTTTTCCAAATGTAGGACGTGGCTGATATCTACTTACCAGCAGTGAAGTACTGAAGCAAGTACTGCCTTACTGACTTGTCGATTATTGTTTGAGTTCAAGCTAAAGGCAAGTTTAGCTACAAATATATACACTGATTGATACCTATTATAACCGACGCTCCGAATCCTAATCCCAAGGTTTCCATGCGTTGCTAGGAAACCTCTCCTGTGTTCTCTGATTGGCCCCACAAACGTCACTTCCCTAGGCAGAATCCCGGATGTTGCAAACCCATTGACGCGGTTGGATGTTCTTCGTACGACTTCAGAACAATATTTTGGTGAACTATTTTACACCCAGTAGGCGTTTTATTAGCATGCAAATTGAACGATATGAACCATCACTTGTGTATTATAGGGTTTTAATTGATTTGAATAGAAATTGGTTTAGCTAACATAGCATGTAGCCGTAACATTATTGTTGCACCTGTGATTTATGATCGCTCGTAACTTTCACAACGCTGCAACAAAAATACTTTCTCATTTTCTCTATTGTAGGCCCAGTATGTCTGATGAAGACCTCATTTCAGTGGATTATGAAATATTTGGCAAAGTGCAAGGTGTATTTTTTCGGAAATACACTCAAGTGAGTTTGACATTGATAAGACGAGCTCTTGTCAGTTTGATAAATATGGATGATAACTTATCATCCATATTTAGTCATTGTGGAGGATAAATGCTTCTCATGTATTGACGTGAAATTCCAGTCTTTCTAACATGCGAGAAAAACAATCAGCTCAAAATTGTTACATGAGTCAGAAAATCCTAACATTTATTTATCACCAAAATTGTGCTAGGAGTACAATTTAGCAAACTCTGCTGATAAGAACCATCAGAAGAATGAAAAAGCTATTAAGTTTTATATATATAATATATATTATATAAGTTTATATTTTATTAATTCTCGTATCCTTACAATGTTTAAAGCTTTCATTTGCCAGCCATATTCTCTGTGAATCTTTTAACCTACCTATGCACTTTCTAGGCAGAGGGGAAGAAGCTTGGCCTGGTTGGCTGGGTCCAAAACACAGGTGCAGGAACTGTGCAGGGGCAGCTGCAGGGCTCCCGCCGCAATGTGAATGAAATGCAAGAATGGCTGAAATCCACTGGGAGCCCCAAGTCGCACATAACCAAGGCAGAGTTCAAGAATGAGAAAACAGTTGACATACTACAACACCCATCGTTTAAGATTGTGAAATGAAATACTCAATACATTGTACTTGTACTGTTATTTTGAAGCAGATGTTCTATTTATTTAGTGTTTTTATTTGTTTGAATGCATTATCTGTAATGACTTGAAGTGGTTTGCTTGTGTATGAACACTCCTGAACATCCATAGAAAATGGAACTACATTAATAAATGGAGAATTACTCACAGAAGGTTTCACGTTGTTTTCCTTTTTATTCAAATTTCAGTTGACCATGATATTTGAGAACGTTAACAGACTAAATTTGTAAGAAAAGAACATTGCAAACAGGAGCAATGCAAACAGGCTGCAAAAGAATAGGGCACATCTGTTCTGGTTCACCTTATAATAGCAATTATATTAGATATGATAGAACATTGTGGGAACAAAAGAACTGTTGGACAGTTATGCCACATGCTAGCTCATGTTGTTGGCAATGATGAGGCAAGTAAATATGTAAGCTAATTTGAAAATACAAAATGTTAAATAGATAAATACACTAATTTATTTTTCTATGCATATTCATTTCTTTGCGAATTATACTCACATATATATATATATATGATGATTGAAGGTTTTTATCTACTTTTTAAAATTATTTCATTTCTTAATTAAATGATTTCGTCATTTACTTTATCTGCGATTATGGCAGTGTTAGTCCCGTATACTCTTAGGATCTTTGTGTCTAATAAAGGAACGTGTCGTTGCACACTCTGTGCAGTAGGTGGCGGTATTAGCATTTGAATAATAAAATAACGGTTAAACTGCTCATGTACTCCACACCGGAAGATGGCAGTAGTAGCTTTGGCAGTCACCCTACAGAGTCATCTCTTCCTTTACCTTCACGTTGACTGTAAACAGTAGCCAGGTTTGATTTCAGCTGTTTTCATCCAACGTTAATGTGCTGTCAACTGTATTTATATTTTAATATATCAACAAATTGGAACTCATGATACTAGCTTAAGTATCAGCTTTCGGTTGCAAATGTCAAATCTTTTTAAAATGACTACCTTATCACTTTGTGGTGCCTGACAGCCAGATAGCTGGAGGGTTCGACAGTTATGATTAAATGTTTGTCTAAAGAGGTCCAGGCGAAACTCCGCTCCGGTGTCGCCATTCCCTCGCTTCAGCAGTGCGTCGAGGAGCTGATCCTGAACAGCATCGATGCCGGGGCGACGTGTGTGGGTGTCAGGACGGACATGGAGGCGTTCAGAGTTCAGGTGATCGACAACGGTGCTGGGATGAGCGCTGAAGATATGGAGTGGGTTGGAAGTAGGTACCATACAAGCAAATGCAACTCTGTCGACGACCTGGACAATCTCAGGTTTTATGGATTCAGAGGAGAAGCCGTTGCAAGTATAGTTTCTCTGGCCACTCTTGTTGAAATCTCATCCCGGGCCAGATCATCAGTGAAGACGCTCGTCAGAATGTTCAAGAATGGCAAAGGTCTGGATGTTTTCGAGACAGAGACTGGTCGACCCTCTGCAGGGACGACGGTTGTCATTTGCAACTTCTTCCACAACATGCCAGTGCGGAGGAAGAGGATGGATGCTGTCCTGGAGGGCGAGAGGATCAGACACAGAGTGGAAGCCATTTCTCTGATGCATCCCTCTGTGTCCTTCAGCCTGAAGAATGACTGCACAGGAGCAATGATGGTGCAGCTTCCTAAAGCCAGAGACACTTATCACCGGTTTGCTCAGATCCACAGCCTTGGGCGAGCACAGAAGCTCGGAGAAATCAGGCACACTCATGCACAGTTTGAAGTGGTTGGTTACCTTGGCAGAGAGGGCCACTACAACAACAGCTTGCATTACCTGTATGTAAACGGCAGACTAATCCTTAAAACACGGATACACAAGCTGCTGAACTTTCTTCTACGCAGGCTGAGCAGTTCAAATCAGAAAAATGACAGTCCGGATAAGCAGTTTGCCAGCAGGAGTCCGAAGCAGAAGCGTAGCCAGGAGCTTTATGGAGTATACATCATTAACATTAAATGCTCTTACTCTGAGTATGACATTTGTCTCGAGCCTGCCAAAACTCTGATAGAGTTCAAAGATTGGGATGGCATCTTGATCTGCATAGAAGAGGCAGTGAAAGCTTTCCTGCGCAGGGAGAACTTGGTGGCTGTGATCTCTCAAGATGATTTTGACTCTGTATCTCCACAGTTGTTTGGCACTGACATCACAGATGAAGGAGAGAACAAATTTGATAAAGACGCCCATGCGGCCATCAGTACGTCTGCTCTAGATTGTGGAATGACACTTGCATCTGAATCTGTTCATCGTAAACGCGAGGATCACATTCTTTCTGAAGACAGTGTTGGTCAGAAGTCTGATCTGACCGAGCGTAAAGAAGGCGAGGAGAAACTAGGAGAGGAAAGAATAGCTGCAAATGAGTTGGAAAACATTCAAAGTGAAGGAGGCGTGAACAAATGTAGGGATCAGCCACACTATGATCTGGCTGGTCTGGAGTCTGATCACAATATTCAAACAGCAGTCAGTGAAACTGGAGCAGGAAAAGAAATGGAGATGGAATTAAAACATACTGCCTCAACCAGCAATATAAATTCATTCACTAGCATGACTCAAGATATTCATCTGGATTCAGGCAGTATTAAGCAAATTGACCACCAGGGTGCAGGAGAACATGGGCCTACCCTAATACAGAACAAAAAGATAAGACTGACCAATCCATACAATCATGAAAGTCTGCAGACTCAAGACCTTTCCCAAATCAATAGCTCAGTATTTCCTCTGCAGGATTTAGCAGGGAAATGCGCATCAAAACGCAAAATCTCACTTGACGCAGGCCACAACACATCTTGTCAGAAAGTTGTCAAAGACTCAGTTCCTGTCATCCCCTCAAAGATTCCCAAAATTACGTCTTGTGAAAATCTTCTGTCTTTATGTACGGAGTCAGGATCTCTTGACAAGTTTAGAAGAATATTTGGAAAATCAAATGAGCTGAAAGCCCCTTCACCGGGGACTCATTCTCAAGACAATGCGAGATGTCTTCAGACAGATAACTTTGCTTTGAATTCCCAGAATCCATTGATTCCCCAGAAAGAGCAGCAACAGCACGAAGACGCCCGCTCAGCATTCACCAAGCTGAAAGAAGTCTCAGGTCAGATTAAAGCCAGACATTCTTTGGCAGCTAAACTCAACCGTTTCAAACAAAACAGGACAGAAGATGTGAACACAAAACACGTATCCAGGTCTATGTTACATGAGGAAACCTGTCACAGCAGTAATGAGGGCTTTCAAGACAGCAACAACAATGAGAATGCCCGTGAGATGGCATTGGATGCTGAGCCGGTCCCTGCTGACAACACAGAACCTCAGCAGGCCGAGAGGGAGGAGGCCACAACATCTGGAGACTGGCTTCATCACTACGATGAGCGAATGGGGAGGACAGGTTACGTCAACAAAGTGACCGGACTCAGCAGATATGAGGAGCCTCCGATGGAAGAAACTCAAGTGTGCTGTACATCTGATGTCACCAATATGGCAGTTAGTGTTGTGATGGAAATGGGTGAGTTAGTAGTTTATCAGCAGACTGTGATGACCTGTAGATGGAGGTTAGGCTCAGTAACTAACCAATAGTTTTTTTAATGTCAGCGTAAATTTAACCAAGATGAATGGAATCTTAGTAATTGGATGTTCTCGTTTGAATCAATCTAAGCTAGTGTTCATGTTTACTTCCTTGTTCCTAAAAAATGTAGGGATGGAATACAGGTGTTACCCATTTCAGGGGGAGCTAGTTCTGCCCTTCCTGCCTAAATCCAGAGCTGAAAGAGTGGTTAGTTCAGGGGCCGATTACAGAGGTACCTGACAGACAGATCAGATCGTAGATTGTAAGGGCCCAACAAACAAGAAGCGTACAACCGTTAATCCGCTTTGTATGTATTCACAGGTGAAGGTGGTGAGAGCTCCAACTCCCTTTCATCGTTGTACTCAAAGTGGAATAATCCTGTGTTTGTTCGTCCTCCTATGGTAAATATAACACCTGTGCTTTGCCTTAGAATACGCTTGTGAATCTCCTTGTCTGTTCTTAAGTTTAGTGTCTCCATACTAATAGGTTGGTGTGGACATATCGAGTAGGAGAGCTGACGAACTGGCTGTTAAGATCCACAACATCCTGTTTCCATACCGCTTCTCCAAGGCCATGATTCACTCAATGAAGGTTTTTATGTTTAACTGTTCAGTTAAAGTTTGAACAGTTAAGCCCAAATAATGCACTAAAAGGTTGTATGCTGATGCAAATACCTCTACAGGTTATCAATCAGGTGGACAAGAAGTTTCTTGCGTGTCTTATCAATACAAGAGATGAAGATTCTGCAGCGCTCACTGAAGGTGAAGGTATGAAGAAGAACTTAACACACCTTTTTCTTTTCTTTCTACCGTATACATTTGACATCTATCTGTATTGTGTTGAAATCCCAGGAAATCTCCTGGTGCTGTTGGATCAACATGCTGCACACGAGAGAGTTCGGCTTGAAAATCTAGTAGCAGGTAAAAAGGACATTCTTACACAGTACTGATAGTGCTGTTGTTGAGACCCTGGTATAATACACACAGTCATAACTCTGTGTACTGTTGTAGATTCCTATGAAGATGATCCGAATGCCCCAGGGGAGAGACGTTTGTGTACATCCAGCATTTTGCCACCTCTTGAGATCCTTGTAACAGAAGAGGAGTTCAGACTGCTTAGGTGCCTTATACAATATACACAGTACAACAAAGGGGTTCTCCATTACCACTAGTATACATCCAGACAGTAATACTATAGTGTTGGAATATAAAAGATACTTGTGCAAAATACAGCTGAAGAATCATCAAGCGATACTAACTTAACATGCCGTTTTCAATAACACATAACATTTTTCTTTCAAGCTTTACTCTTTTTTGTCTTCTGAATCTGTTGAATCTGCATTGTTATATAACAAGCATCCTAATTCTATGTTGCTAATAAACTGCCGACTTGTCCTCCAACAGGTCTTGTCAAGCACATTTGCGGAGTTTGGGCCTCGAGGTAAAGTTCTCACAGGCGACAGATCCACAGGTTCTCGTAGGGAAGGTGCCACTGTGCTTTATGGAAAAGGAGAGCAATGAGCTCAGGCGGGGGAGAGCATCCATTATCAAACCTATTGTTGGGGTATGAAAGCTAAAGACAATCTACAACATAAGTCATTTAGATGTGCAAAGATTTTAAATTGGTGTATTTGATTTGTCACCCATCAGGAGTATCTCCGAGAGCAGATTGAGGTAAGCGAGGAAGTGTAATTCTACCTACTTTTGTAAGGGAAACTACGAGCTATTATATTGTTAATCTTATTCTTTTCCACAGTTACTCCGCTCAACTGGTAGAGTGAGAGGAACCCTACCTCTCACTGTGCTGAAAGTGCTCGCCTCACTAGCATGCCACGGTAAAATTAAATTACTTCTCTCCATCCTTGAGCTTATTTTTGTGCAGAGATCGTCAAACAAGCGATATACCTTCCTGTATGCATTAAACAGGTGCAATCAAATTCAATGACAGCCTGAGCAGAGATGAGTGTCACAGCCTGGTAGCGTCCTTGTCCTCCTGCCAGTTGCCCTTCCAGTGTGCCCACGGCCGTCCGTCCATCGCTCCCCTCGTAGACATCCTTCATTTGGACACAAACCAGAAGGTATCCGACTGCAGTATCACATCTGGACTTTGGCCTTATTGCAGTATCAGTACTTTTACCACACAGATATTTGGATGTGACTAAGCATTCTTGTCCCTGCAGGAAGTACAGAAACCCAACCTACGAAAGCTGAGAAGAATGTACAAAGCATGGGAGCTATATGGCAATGGATGAGTGGGTGTGTATTTGGATTTAGGTGTCTTTTTTTTCCTTTTTTCTTTTTTTTTTTTTTTTACCGATGTAATTAAATTGTAAACTATTTAAAATTAACCATATTAAACGAAATGATTTGTCAAATTCTCTTGAAAATCCTGTGGATGAAACAGTTTATAATATAGTGTAAATGAACAACTCTCAAATTTCATTGCATTTAGTTTTATATTTAGTATTTGTCAAATGTAATCAAGCAGCAGATGGAGATGATGCTGAAGAAGCAGACGAGTATCGAAGAATGTGTCAAAGACAGGAAATATAAATATAACCTTTAAGCTTGTTCCTCTTTACGCCGAACATACACACCCCAAAGAGCAGGTGACATTTCACATACATGCAGTGATGCGGCCACTGTGGAGTATAATGGGGACAACGAGGTGGCATTTTACTGATGGTAAATTTATACCGATACTGCAGGTACATGAGATCAACAATATGCAACAAAGTGCAGACACTTTTGCCAGAAGTGTAGTAATGCATTGCATCTTTTTTGAAATACAATGAATACTATTATCATTAATTGAAGCTTGTTGAATATTGTCTCGTTCCTCCACAAGAGCTTCACAGATATTCCAAGGAAGAGGAAGACGCTGACATACGTTACGATTCAAAACGTCCCACAGTCATTCAATAGGGAACGTGTGGTGAACAGAGAGGCCATTGGAGAACAGGGGGGGTTTTCAGTGTCCAGAAATGATGTGCACAACCTAGTAACATGAGACTGTCATCTTTTATTAACCCCGTCATAAGTGTAGTGATCATCATCATCTTTAGAAATAGGCTACAATATTGTCCTTGCACTGGAGGCCTAATCAAAGAACTGCTAAGAGGTTGCCTGACTAAATATAGACAGAGTATTTAAGGAGACCTTGCACATTTCAGACCAACCATAAAAAGGAAAACAAACAGGTTGAGTACAACATTGATGCCTCCAGACAAGAGGACTTCAAAGTGCGATTAGCTCAGATTCAGGAAAGGCCCTGTAATAGGAGGTGAAAGAACATTACATTAATTATTACATTAGTTATTACATAAAGTTATAAATCAGAGATACTGTATTCCTGGAGTCAGAAACGTATAGTGAATGCCTTGACACCTTTTTTTTTATGCATTTGCTGTGGTCTGAAGTCAAACTGCAATATTTGGTTAATTTGTCTGAATTGTTGTGTGTCTATATCAAGTGACAAAATCAGGATCACGTAGGGATCCAGGGGCAAAACTAAACTTAAGTAAACTAATAGCACCTTATTCCACACTTTGACTAAAGGGAGGCCCACCAGAGTTTGAAAATCCCCAACTCTTAAAGCCTACAGGTCATTCGTCATAATTTTCCACCCGGCAAATAATAAAGTCTCATCATGTTGCCTGTTTGTAAAGATGCTGCTTGTCAGATGCAGCTCCATGCTCCTCCTTGTCCTCTCCTCCACATCCGGGTACTGCAACGTGACTTATCCGCGCCCCTCTCTCCAGCCTCCAAGTAAACAATTCCGCATCATTTCATTGTGCCAAGCAGCACATTTTGATTCATATCTTTTGAACGATCGGTCTTAGAATTCTGAGGTACCGGAATGTCTGTCACGAAGCTTCACAGAAACAAGAGAGACGAATTAATTTTGCAGGTAGCATTGTGGGGAGAACATTATTTCACCTAAACTGCAACTTAGGTGAAATAATGTAGTTTAGAGACGATCGTCTGAAATGAATTGCAATGAAATAATCTTGCTTTACATCCAGAAAGCGGTTTGTTATTTTAATCACCTAAATGTGGTGAAAGAAGAACATCCAGTCCCCATCGCTCTGACACTGATTAAACAGCCTCACGTTTCTTACCCCGCATCGCCTCGCATGTGGGGCCGATATTTATGAATGGGAGCTCGCGACGACTGGAGATATTTGTTGCAGCAGGTTATATGGAGCCAAATGTAAGACACATTCGAGCACATTTATATTGTTGGAAATACGCTACGTGATCAATGTCAAAATAATGCCCTTTTAAACCAAAATGCAGGCCTGTGTTGCTGTCAGTCTGACCCCCCTCCCTCTCTGCGGATGGTACAGTCTTGGTTCATTCATAAAATTCTCGCCGAGCATAAAAGGAGGGGCTAGCATCCTAGTCGTCCAGTTACCAGGTAGGTTATATACCTGGAGGACAGACCCGAGCTGCGCTTCCCTGCGGAAGGCCAGAGTCACATTTGTCATTGATAAGGACTTTTTTGACTGTCTTCGTTATGTATCATAACAAGCTGACGCCTGACATGGATTCATTCACCTGCCGGACAGAGAGTCCCGCCGGGACAGTCAAGACGCCAGAAGAAGCGAGCTCTCCAGCGTCATCATCATCAGAGAGCAATGCAAAGGTATGAATGGTTTGTCTGTCATGAAGTCAGCCCAGGAGCCCCATCGTTTACTATTTTCAATGCTCATCAAACAAACATGCTTTATATTTGCGCGGTGGGGGAGGGGGAGGAGGGGGGGTTGATTGATAAGATTTTAATTAACAGGTCGCATTTTATTTCCCCCTCCGTTATTATTTTTGGACACATGTGACTTATCGTTGAACCGGGCCAGGAAGAAATGTGAAACATCACTGTAGATCAGCTTGTTATGATTCCGACGTCCTGGGACCAAATGTGAGCGTGTCGATGCAGCGGTTCATTGAGAAAAATAAATCCATTCAGGAGACTCCACAGCATCCCTGCGTCAGTGTTGACGTCAGAAACGGAGATAAAGTCAAATATTGATCTGGAGAAGGCTATTTCTGGTTGGCAACATTCCAAGAAAATAGAGCGGTGTAGTGTCCCCTCAGTTTCTGGAGGATAGCTGTGGGTTGTGTTTGTCATCAGAGTTATTAGAATCCACTAATCGCAGGAGAATAGATTTATTTTAAGGACTCTCATTGTCGATTATTTGTAATTTTGTTTCAGGATATCTGCCAAGACATGAGCGTTGAAGCCACTCCATTTGTTCCAACAGTCACTGCAATTTCCTCTACCCCAGATTTCCAGTGGATGGTCCAGCCTACGATTATTACATCTGTCTCCCCGTCTCTGGGTAGCAAGCAAGCCAATGAACCACAAAGCTCTCACCAGGCAACACCCAAAGCGGGCGGGAATAAGGGAAAAAATGCTGCCAGAAAGGAGAAAACAGCGCAGGTAGGTTAGCTCAGACGAGGTCCACCTGCTAGTGGACAGACTCATTGACATTTATATATGCCAATCTGAAATTCTTGTGTGCAACTGCTGTTGAGCCTGCTCCTCCGGTGCCGTTTGCTGGCTCTGTGCCTTCCTTAGGCAGTCAATTTATATTCAGGTCACAGCAAGTCTGCAACAATGGTCTATTTTTAGACGCATTGCAGCCAGTACATGCTTTTGCCATTCTTCAAAGGGTGGATTGGCAACAGATGTAACAGACTAGTGGATGCGATGGCTGGATTCTTCAAGGTAACAACTGAATTATTTCTTTTACATATCAGCTGTCTCCAGAGGAGGAAGAGAAAAAGAGGGTAAGGAGGGAGAGGAATAAGATGGCTGCAGCAAAGTGTCGCAACAGACGGAGGGAACTAACGGATACACTGCAAGCTGTAAGTAAACAGTGATGCATTTACTCGGCTGTCATTTGCACCTACTGTTGTTTGTTTTCCCATGTGGATGATTTTGGATGTTGCTCTATCCGAAGGAGACAGACATGCTGGAGGAGGAAAAAGCATCACTGGAGACAAAAATAGCACACCTCCTCAAAGAGAAAGAACGGCTTGAATTTATCCTTGCTACACATAAACCAGTATGCCAAATGTCCGAGGAGATGGAGTCTATTTTCCTGGAGCCCACAGGGTCCCCGGGACTACCACCCGGTCCAGATGAAGACAGACTTTCAGAGGATGGCACACAGGAAGCTCCTTCGCTCCAGGACATGGACATCCCTAGCGATCCATCGACAGCCATCTCTGGAAACTCTAATATCTTGCTATGTTCCAGTGCCGAAATCAACATCTGCGATCTTGAGCCCTCTCTGGACATTAAGGAAGGGCTACTGGACAACATGTTGCCCAGTTTGGAGGAGAAAACCCCCATGGAGACGGCCCGATCGGTGCCAGACATAGATCTGAGCAGCTCTCTCGGCGTCTCGGACTGGGAGACCCTGTACAAGTCTGTTTCCAGTGACCTGGAGCCCCTCAGCACTCCTGTGGTGACCTCCACCCCCACCTGCAGCAGCTGCTTGTCAGTGTTCACATTTGCCTGTCCTGAGCTTGACTCTCTCACAGAGGGATTAGACAGCCATAAAGGTGGAGGGGGCAAGGCTGAATCTGTTGATCTCCTCAACTCTCCAACTCTCCTCGCCTTATAATCTACAGGGATCTGTGCGAACTCTCTGGCTTTCCTCTTTTGCAGGTTCCCCGACTTTGTTATGATATGAACAACATATGCCACTGTGCGCTGCGACACTTCGAGGAATACATTCACGAAATGTATCGTGTGTGACGAAAGAAAAATATAAACTTTCTCCAGATAAATAACCAACTGAGTGATGTAGCTAAAAGCATGGCTTTTACTTTTACAGGAGGGACTGAAGTGAGTTCTGATTTGAAATGCATGCTGAGAAATTCCAGTTGATTTTCAAAGCTCATATATATATACATGATCACTAGATCCAAGATGTAGTGTGGAATTCAATGTTACAGTATGGTTTTGTTCTTTGGTGTCAATAGTACATTGATGTTGTATTTACATATTCATTCATGTTTAGTAACCTGCATACCTCAATGTCATCAACTGTGGTTTGACTTCATTGTTGAAATGTTGAAAGTTTTCCATGAAAACATCCAGTGTTATATATATTATATATCTATCAAGATGTAACTTATGATTTATTTTTCTACTTTTCAGACTTTGACTTATTTGTTGAATAGTAAATGAGCATTGATTTCTTATCTTTGCTGCTGAATAATTACAATAAATCTACATTCAGAGTTGTGTTTTTCCTGGTGCTCGCAGTCTGTCCCCGCATCCTATGCAGCTGTAATATTTAACATTACAGACGGTTACAAATGTGCAAGGAAACAATCTTAGAAAATAGCTTAGTATATGCATGGAATCTTAACTCTGCATGCAGAGTTAAGATGGCATGCATAATAGTATTTTTTATTCTGACACTCCTCAATTTATTTAACATTGCTTTGTTTATTTATTTTAGATTGTATGAGTGAATGGGTTAATGCATTTATTACTACAATATGAGTAGCCATTATTTATTTATATAATGAATGTATGGATAGATTGAGCTATTGATATAATTCTAAAAAAATATATTTATAATAATACTGTATTTATGAATGTGTTAATTAGTATAATAAATCGTTTTTACATAACATGCATTTCTTTATTTGGCATTGGTTCAGGCCTACAGTCTGATGTATATAAACTGTGGTTGCAGTGTGCAGCCTCAGTGGTTCTTTATGGGAGGAGCGGTGAGACTTCCCCTCTTCTGCCCCCTCTATGTACTTTTTTACATCCCTGCTGGCATAGCCTAATTTCCGCATTCCCAAATCCTCCCAGATGGGGATCACGTTTAAAATCGGGCTGATGCAACGATTTCCCCTTTTTAAAATCTACTCTCGACCCCCGGCTGACCAGAAGAAAGGACATTTGTTACACCTGGGATCGAAGTCAGGTCCGTATCCGAAACTTCCCGAGCAGACAGATGTTTATTTGTTACGTAGTAAATAGCTTATTGGCGCGCCGCGGATGCGCTCAACCGAACACAGTTAGTGAGCTGGCGGCGGACTCATCCGGGATGTCTTCGTCTATTTTCTACATTCTCCGAGTTTAACGTGATTTTCGGGCGGTCTTCAAAGTCGACCTGACATCTTACTGAGCGTGCGATTTCTTTTGTGTGCATGCTCCAACACGGACCCACGGCGTGCACAAATCGGGACAAAATGTCCTTATTTCTGTGTGGTCCGGCGTTTTGTGTTGGTGTTGTGCACTGATTCTCCAACTATCGTTTATCTGAAGCGGATCAGCTCCTGGAGAACAAGCTGTAACATTTGATCTCTGCAGCCGATGCAAAGACAAAGTTACGTAAGATCAATGCCGCACTGTAGACAAACTTCCGCTTTCAACTTGACCAATGGCTTCAGCGTGCATCCTACAAAACCATGTAGAGCAGTGCACGTTCCTGCTGCTGCAAGTGTGTATCTCTAAACTAACATAGAGCATTTGCATGTAGAAGACAGTATAAAAAATATATAACAATACAGGCTACATGGCTCCTTTCTACATAAAAGAGTTTCAAGTTGTGTATAATTATATACAGTTTATATCCAATGGCAATGGAGGTCCCTTTTTATTTGGGGACCTTGAGAACATGCAAACAATTTACAGAAGGTATGATTTAATTGTTATCATAATGTCTGTCACGTGCCAACACAGCAGTCTTTGTCTTTTTGACCTGTAACTTGGGGAAGTGTGTAACGATCTTACTGTGTAAAAATATGCATATATATACACATTTGTAGACCTTACCTGTGTATATACATGTAGGTAATGTAACATATGTAGTATATCTATAATACATACATATGTACATACATGTATATACATGTTAATTCACATGCCTCTGTTTGCACAGAGGATGATAAGGTGGTTGGTTTCTTCAGATCCCAACTAAACTAAACTAAACTTAACATTACTTAACAACTGACCTTAGCTTTTTTAGCTTTTTTTTTTTTTTTTCCCTGCATCATGTGTCTTGGAGATCCGTTGAGCTGTTGTAGTGATTTCCTGTGTCTTTGCCAGCTTTGCAAGCGGGCACACACACACACACACATTCACCTCTGTCATTGTCTTTGTTTAGATTTAAAAAGTCAGCATTTTTTACCAAGCAAGACAAATTCAATTTGGGTTCAAGTGTTACCACATTATGCGAACATGTAGAATTGTGGCGGCCACATTCCACTCCCCTTACATAAAGTCTCTGGTATTTCTTGTCTACAGCTATTTTTAGCTCCCCTTGGAATACATTTGTTTCTTTAAGTCTGCTTTGTACGTTGTTCATCTCTCTTTTCCCCCTCGAGGGAGGAAATAATGTAAATTCTCGCCACGGTCTCTGTGAATGGAGGTTTATTCATTCAGCAAAATAATGAAATAGTGTATTGAGAAGCAGCCTCGGTTTCCAGCTCATATACCAGACCAGTAATTCATCAGTCTGACTGCTAGACGGAGCTGTGCACCTGAAGCAAAATCCTCACACCATAAAGAATGCCCCCCTAAGCCCTCTAACAAGCGGAGCGGACAGAGTTTTATGTGTGTTTCATTGATTCAGTTGAGCTGACGTCCAAGTATTCTCTCCCTCTGCTTCCCTAGCTGTGGTCACGACCGAGTCTGACACGATGCCAGGACAAATCCCAGATCCCTCTGTGACTGCAGGCTCCCTGCCGAGTCTGGGCCCTCTGGCTGGGATCTCAGCCACCACGCTGACAGACAAGCTCAAATTTGGAGACTTCCAGGAGTTTGGGACGATGCTGTCACCTCTGCACTTCTTGGACAGTCTGGGGAAGGCGCCACGAGTCATCAAAACAGAGGTATATGAAGTAGATGGTAATATCACTCTGGTGAGCTCACGTAAATGTCAACAGTACATTCACCTTTTTTTTACTCAGTGAACATCCTCTTCCTGAATCACTGTTCCTCAAAATAGTTGGTCACTGGGAAGGTTAAAATCTAAAGAGGTGAAAACATTGTGGACGACCCTGATGAACGCAACAAGCAGAAAACACTTAGTTTTAACAATAAAGTCGTTCTTGATACCACAAGTGTTGCTGGAGTTTTGTCCTCTTGATACAAATGGTTAAGGACATGCAACATACAGTAAAGTACTTGTGCTTTTAATTACTAGCTTATGTCCATGATCCACTGGTTCTTTAGGACATTGACAGGATCTCTGTTGAATGCAGATTAAATCAATCTAAGCAGATAATCATTTGTTTTACATCTGGCTTCTTATTTTATTCTATAAAGCAATGAAGCTGCCACGTTGCAGCATGGCCCTCTATAATGTGTGTCTAACACTGTAACCAGGTTTATTTGCAATCAACGCATCTCGAGGAAAACATGAGCAGACTGACAGGGATCATCGAACCGCCTGTAGCAGTGGAAGGTCTCCTATCTGGAGTAGTGAGCTGTTGCACTTACAGCTTCAATTTAGACAGCTCGAAAAGCAAGTGGTTTGATCACGCTACAAACCGTTTTCGGAGAGGGCTTCGTTCTTGGTGGGGTGTTTGTCATCGGACGTGGACAGCAGGGAATACTGCTGGAGCACAGAGAGAGTGAGTTCAGAGATCGAGTCAACATTGAAGAAGTCATCGCGCTGCCAGAATTGTCCCACAGGAACTTCTGACTTTAGAGAGGAAAAGAATTACAGATATCATGTGAATGCTCGTATGAAAATGATTAATATGTTTTCTATATCATTTAAATTGATATAGAAAACAGTGATCAAGTGGGGTATAAGATGATTATTCTAAATAATATATATATATATATATGTATTACATTGCCTTCTACTGTGGTATTACACTACCAGTAATCCGAAAGTCACAGACAATCTGTCTCTTCTCTGCAGTTGGTCTGGTTGACACTTTGTCTGAAGCATTCTCTGCTGAATATTACAGACAAGGCTGAACACAGTGACAGAGAAATGGTCATTTTCAAGGATGATTTTATTCTAAAACATGCTTTCTCTTTTTACCTGCACTATTTTGTAGAGAAATGAAGAGGATGATCGAAGGAAACGGAGACGAGAGAAGAACAAGGTGGCTGCAGCGCGGTGTCGAAACAAAAAGAAAGAGAGGACAGATTATCTACAACAGGTGGGACAAGTCCTTATGTTCTCACATTCTTTGTCTCATATTTATTATACTTGTTGTTCATATGAAACATTATCACTTCGTTGATAGATCGTTTGAGATTATTTTCCCTTCGACCTCTCGCAGGAATCTGAGCGACTAGAGATGCTAAACTCGGACCTCAAATCCCAGATTGAGGAGCTGAAACTCGAACGGCAGCAACTGATCCTCCTGCTTAACCGCCATCGTCCCACGTGCATCGTCAGGACGGACAGTGTCAAAACACCGGAGAGCGAAGTGAACCTGCTGCTGCAGCAGCTGGAGGCCAAGTGAAGTTGCAACCATCTCCTACAGTTTACAGTGGACAAGAAGCAGCCAACAGGAAGCACTTAGCTCTTGGCCTCAGTGATGGAGGAAAACCAGCCGAGTCCTCTTCCAGTGAAATGTGGACTCAGTAAGATTGGACACTGACTTGGCAGTTGAATCAAACTTCTTTCTATCTGACTTTTCTTTTATATTTACTTATCATTTTATTCCTCAGGGCAATAGGCTCTATCACTCTGATAGTCAACAAATGGAATGAGCAATGCCTAAACATTGCCGGCTCCGGTTTTGTGGATCGGTCTTCTATCTCTGTATAAAGAGCCGTTAGACAACGTAGCATCACTTCATATTTGAGGTGAAGTTATCTGAAAACGTCGCTGACAAGATACCGGATTAGATGGCGGTTCAAGTCTCGTCAGGTCCCATCGTTGACCGGGAGTTTCACAACTTTAACCAAGCAAATAAAACTATTTTGTTGTATGGCCTTTACACAGATTCCAACAAGTGGTTTAGAGGTTATGCATATCCGTGCTTTGCAGAAGCGTAAAATGCCAACAATTTTATCGTGGAGACTGGACTGGTGAGCCCAGAGAAAAAGCAAATTGATTAAAATGTAAAAAGTAACTCCTGGAATGCGTCAGATATCATAAACTGAAGACCATTTAACGTGCATTTAAGGAAGAATAGTAACGTCACAATGTTCCAAAAGCAATAACAGAGACCACGAGACCCTGTCAGAATCTTACTTACCAGATATTATCCTTGTGAACATATATTTTCTTCTATCATACATTTGGTGACAGAACAATAGATCACTTCCTTTTTTTCCCATGTTTTGACGCAGGCGTCATGTATGCACATATATATGGACTGTTTACATTTTACTTTATTTTCTGTTACTATAATGTTACTACCAACTTTGTTTATGTTTTTTTTTTATACTTTTGTATATGATATTATATAAGATTGATAATCTATAGCAAAATGCCATTTGTATTTCTTCAAGAAATAAATGTTTAGTTTCTTTTTGTGCTGGAGTTTATTGGGTGAACAAAAAAATGGAAAAATATGGAATCATGATTTATGCATGTTTTCTTGTCAACAGCGCCATCTAGTGGCCGATTTATTTCTGTGAAAGAATCTAAGCATCGATGTTTCCTCACAATGTCTGATTTATTTCTGTGTGTGACCTCCCCCTGGATGCAGAGGGATTATTTCACTGTGTAATTCAACACAGACTTAAGCAATGGCAAAGCTGATTTAATTAACTATATGCCTCTTGGAGTAAAGGCGAGAATTCTTAGGGGGGTTCACCTTATTGCTCCCACTTGTACAATGGAACTCGGGATTAGTTCATATGAAAGTATCGAAATTATCACCACATCGTTTGGCTATGACGTTTAACCCACATTTGTTCAAATGAAACATAAGCCAGGCCGGAATTTCTCAGCATCTACAAAGTAATAGCAAGCACATGAACTCCTTGTTCATTCCAGGAGGGATTTAAATGCGATTAGTGAGGTGATGACTGAGGCGAAAGCAAACAAACCAATCGTTTGCAGGATAAATAACAGTAACCGTTTGATCAATGAGGAAAAAAAACTCAATCAAGGAAGAGTATCTTCTATTCTTCCTTATTACTTAACAATGCAACAGCAAGGACAGACACAACAGCCTGGAATGGACTTTTCTCCGTCCTGTGTGGCAGACCTATAGATGACCGTGTTATTCTCTGTCACTTCTTATCGCACCAGCTGGGTGGAGTAAAAGTCAGCTCCTACTGGACCGAAGGCTTTTTGTCAGACAGCTCGACAATTGAATGAGCTTGTGGAGAGCAGATCAGTCCTGTGGAGTCCACATCTTAAAGTAAAGATATATAATAGACAAGCGAATGAGAACATTAGTCTCTACAGAAAGTGATCTCTGACTTTGAGAGTCATTGACACTTCTTTTTATTTCGTTTCTTTAATTCTCCAATATTTATCTTAAATAGGCAACTGCGTTTCTTCATCCAAGTGAGCTCGTCTGAACAGAAGTAGACATGGGAGAGGAGTCCACCTCCTTGGGCAGGAGCGCACAGGAGATAAAGGAGAACGGTCCAAATGAAAGAGCCAAAGATCCAGCAGCCACGGAGCAAGTTGAATGCAACAGCATCCTGAACGCAGACAGTGGATCTGAGGTCCCAACGCGCCTGTACAAGAAGCGCTGGGTGATCGTGTTCCTGTTCAGCTCCTACTCCCTGAGCAACGCGTACCAATGGATCCAGTACGGGATCATCAGCAACATCATCATGAAGTTCTACGAGGTGGACGCGTTTTCCGTAGACTGGCTCTCCATGATCTTCATGCTCACCTACATCCCCTTCATCTTCCCTGTCACCTGGCTGCTGGATAAGAAAGGACTGCGGGTCACCGCGCTGCTGGCCACCGCGCTCAACTGCGCCGGGACGTGGATCAAGGTGGCCAGTTGCGAGCCCGACCTGTTCTGGGTGACCATGCTGGGACAGTTTGCAAGCTCCCTGGCTCAGGTCTTCATCCTCGGGATGCCCTCGCGGTTAGCTTCGGTTTGGTTCGGCGCAGATGAGGTTTCCACCGCCTGCTCCATCGGGGTTTTCGGTAATCAGGTAAGTCGGTATGTGAAGTTACAAAGTGACTTTATTAACTATATCAGACCTCTGTATTACCTAAAGTGTCTTTTTTCTGTCCTGAGAACCCCTGAGAAATAATTAATTTCACTGTTTGATTAAATTATTAGGAGAATTTAGTGAAACCTTTGACCTAAACCCATTGCCATATTAACTTATAAGAAGGCTTAGGACAAAAAATGTTGAGCTCCTCATCCCTCCTCCCTCATTTAGACCCAGAAACAAACCAGTAAGCCACAACTGCCCCAGATTTCCTGTTCATCATGTATTTTATACATTTGATGTACAACACATGAACCCCTAAACACCTGACAGTATTTCTGCTTGCAGGACCTTCCATTACAGACATAAGGTGCAATGTCAAAAACACAATATGAAGTTAATAAAATACCAAAATGTAGATTGACCCAGATTGACATAGATTGTAGATTGACATGCAGTGAACCTGAGACTTCTAAGGGCCTCTGTAAGTTACTCAAACACATTTATTTTAAACAGCTCACTGAACTTGAAAATGGTGAACACCTTAATAAACACCTGCTCAGAACACAGAGTAAATACGTTCAGGTGTCCTCAGGTGTTTTTCATTGTTGGGATAGAAGTCACATGGGGACAAAAAGCCTCTATTATGTTGCCTTAACGCTTCGGTTGGGGCCGAATAGTATGATTGTTGTCACAGTCAGACTGGCTGTCTTCAGTCTTAACACTTTATTAACAAAACCCACGATAAACATGTGTATATAATACATGGACAGCCCCATAATTAGACAGCTTGTAGGTGGTGTTGTGTTTGGTGAAGCGGTGGTGAAGTAACTCCTGGCTGCTCGTGCGGGGCTGGTCTGAGTAAAAACATGTCTGTGATATTTGTTAGCCTCAGTCTGTCCCTGGTTGAGGCTACAGAAAGTCCCCAGGGATGGAATGTATGTCTGTGTGTGCGTGCGCGCGCGCTCGCGTGTATCTGCGTGCGCGTGCTGACGCTTATCTGCATATTTTCAGCGCCTGCTTATATTGAAAAAGCTTATCAGGCTTCATGTGTCTTATTCTTGTGGTTCGAGGGAGATCGATTGGAGAACCAACGGGGTCCCTGCTCGGTCTACACTCTTATCTCACAACCTTTTTTTTTTTTTACGCGGGTCTACATGACTTCGTTGGGACACGTGCGAAATAAGTGTAAATAGAAATGAAAACTAGCAATAGCATTTTAAAAACAGTCAATTCTTGAGGTTTTTTTTTTTTACATTTGTACAACTTATGACGAATTCCGTCGTGTCATATTTCTTCACATTCATTTCTATAAGCCAACTCCAAATACAAGGATTTAACACGTACTTGAAAAACTGATATTTGTTTAAAGGCGGCAACAAGAAGGGAAATGACGTGACCAGTGTGTGTTTGTGTGTGTGTGTGTGTGTGTGTGTGTGTGTGTGTGTGTGTGTATGTGTGTTCAACTTCGCCATCTTCTGCTGGAACAGTGTATTAATTCATCCAGGTAGTCCCATGTTGCACTGCGGCCGGTCTCAGGTACAGTGAACCGACGGTTCCTTAACATACTTCTCACAACTGTAGAGTTTTATTTATTTATATGACTCATGTATTCATATCTCGTCACTTTTATGACTTCCAGGAGTCATTAAACGGTTGAGGGGCAGCTAAAAGTTAAAACACCGAGTTTGACACATAAAAGTGAGTCGGCAATTGTTTACTGTCTGTTCCGCATTTTATTGAGCTGTTTGTTTTTTTTATTATCGACGTGCGGCGATTAACAACCAGACAAACTCTGTGAACTTACAGTGGACACTTGTAAATCCAAACACTCAGACTGTATCCTGATTTGATTTGCTGCTGAGTTAAGAGCGTGAAGTGCATTTGGGTTGCAGTTTCAGTGTCGTGATGGGTGGAGTTGGTTCTCCTTCCATTCATCGGTTTCGTTTCGTGCAGGCGTAATTCTGATTTTATGTTATTTCACCTGAAGGCACATATTGAAAATTGTAGAATCTTGCATAATTGGGGCAAGAAACAGGCATAAATTAAAATCAGATTAGACTGAGTGTTTGCCAGCTTCTTAACAACATGATTGCCAGTCAGACCATGTACCATCATCATCATCTTCATCATGATCATCATGTCAAATTGCCTGAATCACTCAATCCGCTTCGTGTCATCTACTTTACTTTTTAGTCCTGAATGCTTCAAACACCTGAAGTCTTCTTACGTCATCCGAGTGACAAACTAGCATATGAGTCTAAACTCAAGCAAAAGTCATTTGCTTGAGTCAAAACCATTCATAGCACGAGTTTACATCAGGCTGGTAATCGTTAGACAGTATTTCATATGTAACTACAGTTTGATAAACGATTGTTACACTTTGTTCAGACATGTTCAGGGTATTTCGTGATAAGTTGTGAATGAAGGCAGAGAAAAGCTGTTTCTTATGCTGCTAATTTAACTTTATATCTTCATATAATGATGTAAATAAAGCACCTGTGCAGGTCTACTATGCTTTAAATGCTTAATATATTTTTGCCATCAGCAAACAATTGAGCATTCAACGCTTCAAACAACCAACACGGTGTCTTTGGCCTTTCCTTTAACTTTTATAGCAGATTTTCTGATGTGGACTTTGGCTCCTCTGAACATCAGTTCGTGTCATGTGGCTGACTTCAGCTATATAAATCAAGTTGAACTAGCACTTCCGAACTTGTGTACTTGCTATCAGGTGCTATTGACGCTATGACATAAACTGGAAGGAGGAGTTTGAAAGGAGAAGTAAATCTCACGAAAGGAAACTATCACATGACTAAAGAGGCAAATGAATGGAACAGGCAGTTAGTCCGGTATGTAAAAGAGTTTTCCAACGCCGCTTATTATATTCAAACTGCACCTCAGATGCACTTCTGCCGAATCAGCGAGATTAATCAGCAGAAAATTCAGGTTCAGGCACGACGGGCAAGCTTGTTTTTGGATCAGCACGCAGGAAATACCTGGTGGGTAGGAGGTGAGGGTCAGGTAAATTGTGACGGTGTTAAGAGAGAGCGCACACACACGGACAAATGTTTGCTCTTCTCTCCAACTGTTAGTGGAACAGTACTCTGAAGGAAGCAACATGAGCAGCCAGGACTGGACGGACGACTTTGGCAGTGCCGGGGAGATGTTTGCTCTCCGACACGAGAAGAGAGAACCAGTTTTGGAGAATATAAGCAGATTCCTCTGGGAGATGGAAGTGTCACATCAGAAACTTCTGCCCTGGACACGACACCGCTGTTCCCACTGATGGAGACCACGCTGTACAAACGGCGTTGGGTCATGCTCTTCATCTTTAGCCTCTACTCCATGAGCAACGGCCTGATGTGGCTGCAGTACGGCATCATCAGCGACATCTTCATACGCTTTTATGGCACCGAAGCCCTGGCAATCGACTGGCTCTCCATGATCTATTTCCTCACCTACATCCTGCTAATTCTGCCGGTCATGTGGCTGCTGGACAACCGAGGCCTCAGGGAAATTGTCCTGGTGGGTTCCGCCTTCAATTGCATTGGCGCGTGGATCAAGACGGGCACGGCTGACCCCGACTTGTTTGCCATGACCTTCTTCGGCCAGTTTTTATGCTCAGTGGCCACGGTTTATATCCTGGGCATCCCATCCAGACTTGCGTCCCTGTGGTTTGGGCAGCAAGAGGTGTCCACCGCCTGTTCGCTCGGCGTTCTGGGAAACCAGGTGTGTGTCTCTTTACCTGTTGGGCTAGAACATCTTGTGTGGGTGGCACTTTTCATTTCGGTGCAAAGGGAGTGGTTTGTGGTTGCTCGGAGGATAGAAGAGAGCCTCTTACTTTAGTCAGCAGGTGTAACAAATTGAGTCAAGTTAATTCAAGAGATGATAGATCCGGGGTAAAGACAGTTTTTTTAAATGCGTTCTGGAGTCATTTCCAAAGGAAAGAACTGATTCTTTCAGTACTCGCCAATAAAAACAGACTTCCTCTAGTCTTCTTCCTCTATATTAAGCTCTATTTGGATACCTTGTGATTTTCACAACCATTTCTAACATTGTATATATACCTTCAAAAAGACGTGAACCCTCTGAGGCTCTTTAACCTCCAAAACTAACATTTCTTCATTTGATGTTCGGCCTCTCTCACCTGCGTCAGCACAAACACCGCACACCGGTTATTGTCATGCCTGTTTTTGTTTTGGGACTGAGTCCCGCTCCCTGCAGCTCAGGATGAAAGAACACATTGTTGCTGATGTACATTTGCCCACCACTTTAATATGTTTTGACTCCGGTCCTATACATGATACTTCCAAGTTTCCAGGCTGGAGTTTTCATATCCAGCTCGGATGTTTGAAAAAAAAAATGACTTTTTCCACAAAGGCCTGTGATGCTTTGAAGATCAAACAGTTTCTGTGCTTAATATAATCTCATAGGAGGGACCAGTGTTGATCTCATGTGAACAAATGAGAAGTTTTCATATTTTGAAAAAACCTGTCGCTGCCGTCATAAATCCACAGCAGTAATGATCCAGGTTCTTTTTTTTGTTTTCGGGATGTGTGATGGTGTTTGACCCTCCAGTTAAACTGCTGTAGGAATATTTTATAGTCTCCTGCGCCTATCTCTTGCAAAATGACCACGAGGTAAGTTCATGATTGATTTTAGTTTGAAACAATAATACACACGATATAAAAGTGTAACCTTGTAATGTGGAGGAGAAAACATGCATCTTTATAAGATTCCTGGAGGACTGACTGATACATTTAGAAGATTGCGCGCCTCAGGCAATTGTTCCTCCTGAAGGGACTCGTCTTGTCCTTTCCCTTCTCTCACATTCCTCCTGCAGTGGAGGGACCTTGGCTGGTGTGAAGTGTTCTGGCTGTATTCAAAATCAGAAAGTTCAGTATCTTAGATTTGTCCCAACATCCACTACAAATGCTGCACAGTCAGACCTTAACCCTTTGTTGCACCAATTTCTTTGTGAGGAAGCATAAAAAATTTCTTTCTACATGTTTGTGATGAAGCTCTTTTGCTCTAATATGTGTCCTGTCTTTGACTGTGAACATGTGTGTGTGTGTGTGTGTGTGTAGTTGTCAGCTGAGCTCCAACAGTAGTCTGAATCTTGTACCTCTCCCCTACAGTTGGGCATCGCCATCGGGTTTCTCCTCCCGCCCATCCTCGTGCCGAATGTGGACGATAAGGCGGAGCTGGCGCACCACATCAGAATCATGTTCTACATCAGTGCTGGCGTGGCCACCGTCATCTTCATCCTTGTGGTCATTGGTAAGTCTTCACGGGGAGATGATGTGCTCACATTCGAAGGCTCGTAGACTGGGGAGTAGCTGTCAGGGCTCTTTACTCACTGGTGCAATGAAAGTCCAGTGCGAGTCGCTTTCAATGTCACATAGCTCCCACAGTCACGTAGGCAAAATACAGGAAGCAAAGAGTCACCCTGACAGTTTGTGTTTCCACGGGCAGTGTAACCGTCCCACTGCTCATGGGATTGAATACATTTTAATGGCACTGTAACGATATGAATTCTATGAAACATTTTTACAATATTGAGGTTTATTTTGTGACATTTCAATAAGATAGTGCTTCCTATGCGTTTGTTCAACCTCTGCTGCTCTCCCTGAGTGCAGCCCGCTGGATGAGCTGCCGCAGTAATTGCTGTAATTGACCACCTACTTTGATGAGATGTGTTCTGACACAATGTGAAATCCGAGCAGGAGTTCAGGGAGGCATGGAAGTGATTTCATAAAACAAAGTCATCTTCCCCCTCAGCTCTGTTGAATCCCTCTTTTAAAGTCACCGGGAAGCATCGTGAAGCCTCATCACAGAGGTATTTCAGGAGGCAGATCTTTGATTGACAACCAGAGCTTAGAACCGGTTTCAGGTTAAAGGTCATTGATGTCATGTTCGGGCCAGCTCTTTGCATAGTTGGCTCTGATTAAGGTCAGAATTTAGCCAATGAGTCTATAAATTCTGATAACGTTGTTTGAGTAGTGACTCAAGTGTACTCAGCCTCTTGGCTTAGTGACAACAGGTGTGCGAAATAGATGATAATTAGGCCAAACAACAGCTGATCACGGTGAGGTCATCACCTGCTTCCACTGTTAGTCATCCACCGGTGTCACAGTGACCTTTGACCTCTGTTAGTATCACTACAGTATAATGACATTATAATATGTGTTACACCCTTAAGATAATCTCATGAAATACAATGTTTCCCAGTGTTCCAGGAGAGACCGGATATCCCTCCGTCGCAGGCCCAGGCTCAGGCCCGGAGCATCCCCCCCGAGGACTACTCCTACATGGCTTCCATTCTGAGGCTGCTGCGCAACAAACCCTTCATGCTCCTGGTGGTCAGCTATGGTGGGTCTCCTCCCGAGAGGCTGAGACCTCGTCTGTTGATCTGACAGGAGTTAGGACTGTCAGGCGCAGAGGATGCTCATTGCACAAAGTAGTAAATACTCTAATTCTCCAAAAAAGACAAACTTTAGATTGGTTTTGGTTTGTAGAAGGGTCAATTAAAACTATTTCCAGGTGCTCCCTTAAGATAAAGTCACATGCGTTTGTTTTCATTACATTAGTGTGACTCCTGCACCTTACTTTATCAGCTGGTGTGCAGCTGATAGGAGGAAACGTCCTCATACCACATGGACCTCTCCTTCCCTTCTTATGTGTAGCCTCACTCCAAAGGTCTTTTACGATGTCACATTTTGGGTCAAAGGTCGCTTCTTGATGATGACGATGTTGATGATTGACAAACTATTATTATTATTTTGTTGTCGCCTGCAGGGTTGAATGTCGGCTGCTTCTACGCTGTTTCCACTCTGTTGAACCGGATGATCATTGAACACTATCCTGTAAGTCCGCTGGAAAACACACTGTGTCCTTTATGTGCAAGCAATTTAGTCCTAATCTCACTCCTTCTTAATTTCCTCCACTCCTGTTCAGTGATGATAGACCAGGCCTGTAGGCATTTATGTTTTTTTCCGTTAGACTCTGATAAATATGAAACTGCCAAGAGAGGATGACCTTGACACAGATAGCTGGCATCTGGGTTGTTGTTGCCCAGAGCCTCCCAGACAAGATAACTGCACCACACAAAATGTCACAGATGTCTTGTACCGTCTGTAAAACTGGAAAATGTCAATGTTTTTCCTCTCAGGGTGAAGAGGTGAACGCAGGCCGAATCGGTTTGACCATTGTCATCGCTGGCATGGTCGGGTCACTCATATGTGGTATTTGGCTGGACAAGACGAAAACCTACAAGTAAGATATTTCTCTAAAACTTTGTTCACTGGTGAGGCGTAATTCTTAAAGCTGACATTATGTAGTTTTAAAACATGGACTCCCTGCATGAATATCTAGGATCGTTCAGTCACAGAGAGACGTCTAAGTGAATTAAAGCTTTTCTTGAGTGTGGGCATGAATGAGAATCCAGTGGAACAGAGTTATAAATCTGACGTCCCTCTCTGCTGATCTGAAGCGACGGGCTCGTCCTCCCCCGTCCCGTCTCAGTCTTCCGCATTTACACATGGAAAACAGTTAGAATGCCCACATGAAAGTGCAGGTGCCCACTTTCCTCATGATAACCTTCAGTTATCTGCCGTGCAAAAATATTATGACTGGATCAAATCCTCAGATTCCTTACATGCCATCAGGATGCTCAGCTGTCAAAGCAGCCGGACCCCGATTCCTGTTGTTGACACTCACGCTCCTATTGTCCTACGTGGGAGAGAGAGAGTCACAGGACCATGTTGTATTAACAAAAAATGTTTGGGAGCAATACTTCCATGCGTGGTTGCACAAGAGACAGCTTCACCAAAGTAAGCCTGTTTGTGCAGATGGTTATGACAAAGGGCTCAGCCGCAGCATTCAGATATAAAACATCTATGAAGGATCAGATTAAACTGAACATTGATCCGCTGTGTGTGAGTTGATATTCCCCTCCTCTCTCCTCAGACAGACCACGCTGGCCGTGTACGTCCTCTCTCTGGTCGGGATGCTGGTTTACGCCTTCACCCTCAACCTGGGCCACCTGTGGTTGGTGTTTGTCACCTCTGGGATTCTTGGGTAGGTGATCACCGCCGTGTGAAGGCCACACGCTCGTAAACGTCACACGTTAAGGGCTTGTGGCAGTTAAATCAGAAGGTTACTAGCCAATGTGTGACAGGGTGGTTCTTGTATTATTCGTTTTATTCTGTATCAGTAAATATTCTTGAATAGCTGACATCTGTGTGTATTATTACCAGCTTTAGAGTCTGAGGCTCATCAGTATGTGGCAGCTCTCTATCTTATCTTAGCATTGAGATTTTAATTGATACATGTCAACCTAATAAAGGCAGTATTTATTATTTAATAGCTCCTTATTCCAATTAGGCCAAGTCATTTTATTAGACCAAATATTTACCGTAAATTGAATGTCATTGAATTTGATAAGGAGTGAATCATTATGGCCTATAAACTTAGGTCATGTCATAGCTGAGCGTTGCATGTTTTACTTTCAGTCAGACTAACTGAATTGTTAGTTAAAGAAAAGCCCTCGAGACGTCTGTCCAGAGTTTAACCCTGATTTTTTTTTTTTTTTTATTTCCACAAGTCATCTAAAGTTCTGCCAATAATTCCACACAATATTCAGCTTCGGCTGCTTGTAGCTTTGTCAAAGCAAAAATGAATAATCCTCCAACTCCCCGTCCACATGATTTGTCCTCACAATTATTGCTATTTATGGTAAGCTGATTATGTCCAATTCTAGTTTCCATAGCAATTCCTTTGTATGGTTTTTCATTTCATGAAACCCCAGACAGGATGTATTATACAGCCAGTACACTTGCCCTACTTTAAAATATGTGGAGCTTGTTCATATTAACAGGATTAAACTACTTTATCACATTCTTTTAGTGTCTTCCTGTGACCTTCGCTGTCTCTCCGCAGCTTCTTCATGACAGGCTACCTGCCTCTGGGCTTTGAGTTTGCAGTAGAGCTCACGTACCCAGAATCAGAGGGAACCTCGTCCGGACTTCTCAACTGCTCAGCTCAGGTCGGTCATGTTAAAGCATCCTGATACATTTGTCAAACAAGAAATGTCGGCTTGGTGGTGTAAACATGCCGTCGCTCTCATTGCAGATCTTTGGAATCATCTTCACCATCGGACAGGGGAAGATCATTGATACATGGGGAACTTTGGGCGGGAACATCTTCCTGTGTGTCTTTCTGCTGATAGGAACCGTAATGACCGGTAAGATATGGAACTTTCCATACGTGTGCTGCGTGTACACAGGAACACAAAAACAACAGTGGACATTGAACTCATATCAGCTATTGTTTGTCCCACAGGGGGGGCCATGCACTCACATGATGCATTAAATATTTTACAGATTCATCCATTGTGCATTGTGTTTAAGTTACTGGTGCACTTACTCATTTCTTTCACAGGGTGCAGTCGCCACCTACTGGCTGAAAGAAGTATTTTATTGGAGCTGTTCATCTTATTTCATAGTCCATGTTTATTACAAGAAAATAATGTTCTTTTTGTATAAAAACAAAGCTGTTCATGCTGTTTTGAGTGATCATACATCAGTTGCGGACCACACTATAAAAGATAGTAATTTTTCAACCTCCTTTGTTTGTTTCACAGGATTCATCAAGTCTGACCTCCGCCGGCAGAAGGCCAACCTACAGACACAAGTGCAGACGGAGAGTGTAAGTAAATCTATCCGTGCTTACATGAGGTTATAGGTGACATCTTCACACCCCTTTGGAGAGGGAAGGCGTTGGATGTCATCTTGCCTCGAGGCTGAGTGTGTTCTGAAAGGGCTCTGCCACTCGCTTCCCTGCAGGCGACACGCTGCAGACCTGCTTGCAGGCACGCGCACACATGAATGGAGGGGATGCGCCGCTCTGCCAACACGCTAAAAACACCCCGATCTGCAAAAAGCACCACTCTGCTTTGTTTGACAGCTCTCCATCTGACACTAACAGCATGTTTTACAAAATTAATTTCAGTTTAACGTGTGCAAAGATGGGCTTTTTGACACTTTCATTTGGGTGCAGTTGACAGCTGTCAAACATCTGTAATCTGTCTTTCATACAGATGTCACTATAATATATTTATTTAATATTGGGTACTCTTCATCAATGGAAGTACAGGTAACATATTATTGAAACAGAAAACTCAAAACAGATTTACTCAGGTGTAAATCAGCTGTTTTGACAATAACATTTAGTTTTCATAATATGTTGCCCTGTTGTTTTAAACAACAGTAGTACCTCCTCTGCTTTTTCATTTCCTTTCTAACTCCTCCTCCTCTTAAAGTGAAATGGCACTAAACTTGAAAGCTCCAGTAATCCTGCACACAAACAGAACTTAAAAAATGTAAGTGACCACGAGTCAGTTCTAATCAATAAATGGTAACAAGGATCCCATAGAAGATCCAATCATATCAAGCAGGATTCACTGTTGAGTGGAAAGGCAGCAGTCTGTATGTGCAGTGGTTTCTGGGTGCAAACGGATGGTGGTGGTGGAGGAGATGGTTGAGGATCAGGTGGCTCCTTTGGGCCCCTCAGAGGTGTGACACCCGAGCTATTGTTCCAGCCTACAGGCTCTGAGTCGTCAGTGCAGGAGTACGGGGCCACAGCGTCCAGCAGCCCCTGGCAGTCGCGTAAACCCACAACCTCACTAAAACCCAAAACACTCTCCTGCCAAGGTAGGGGCACACACTCTTCTAAAGCTTCAACACACATGAGAATAAACTACACGCAGACACAACTGACGAGGCAAGTTTAGACGAAAGATTACGACGAGACGGAACCTTTGCAGGGAAAGTTGCAGTGGTGTCAACTGGCATCGTCTCAGCTCGTCTCAGGCCAGCTCGAGGCCTCGACTGCGACTCCGACCGGCAAGTAGTTACAAGGTTTAACTTGTCTCAGCGTGAATCTTTGGTCTAAACTGACCTTAACCAACGTTAGACTTCACTGGTAAAAGTAAACATGGTTGTCAGCCACATTGTGGGTTCAGTTTATAAAAACAGAAAAGGTCTGAACAGGTGAATGTTTCAAGCAATCCCGTAAGTTTTTTGTTGTCATGGTGCTTGAAGGTTTTTAATCAAGAAACTTTTTAAAGGGAAATTGAAATCAAGCTGTTCACAATGCCGTCGAGTTACGATGTATGATTCATTTAAATGTGTATGTGCCCTTTTTTTCCCCAGCAGACGAAATATTTCCTGTTTTTTCCTGGTTGTAATTCCTTTCTCTCCTTTACAGAAAGTGACGGCTGATCTCGAAGGAGGTGCCTCTCCTGCAGAGGTCCTGAAAGAGGGCAAGTTATAAGAAGGACGGTCCTGCCTGAGTAAAAGGAAGAGGCTGACGTTTCTTCTATCAAAGCATCACACACTGACATCGTGTGCAGATTAGAAACAGAACTCCTGACACATTAACTTGATTAAACCTGCGCTGAAGAAAGGAGTTAGCACACAGAGGTGATATAGGCTCTTTGTCTGAACTATCAGACCTGGCGTACTTTTGATGTACTGTACAACACTGATGTACTGTGTGGACGTCGCGCTCCGGCCTGAACGCCAGAGACAACACTGGTATCCCAAGTGCAATTTAGCCCGTCCCAAAGCGAAGCACAATCAGTCATGCACAGAGATGACACACTTGAAACCTCAAAGGTGTTTCCTCAAAATGTCGATAGGAAACAATAATTTTATCCAAAGTTGACATTTTAAATGACAACTGCTGTTTTAGCAACTCCAACTAGACGTTTACGACCCCCTTCGATCTGTGTCCACATACTTTAAATGTTTCCTAACTGTGGGACCGGTGGTGTGCCGATCTTTACATTGCTGAGCCTTTCATTTTTTTGTTTTGCTTTTTAGAATATCATAGGGACTGTGATGTGTTTTCCTGTTTCCCATCACCTCGGCCTGCTGCTCAGGATCACATGGAAGACACGGAATGATTACAATTCTGATTGATGCTGTGCATCTGAGTACACTTGGGAAGGTCCCTCTTGTCCTTTACTGCTTTACTGTAAGTGTTCTCGACATGATTTATGTCTGATAGAGGAAGAAGACCTAGATGATGACTATGTCTATTGCACAACTGCACAACAATCTGACATTTTGCACAAATTCTATTTTATTTTTATTAAGGATGCACCGATTATTAGCCGTAGATAGTAATTCAGTTGGACTGACGATCAGACGACATTCAGCAATAGTAGCGGCTGATGTTTTCTGTTGATTTTAAAAGTTATATTTGTGATTATATTTGTGCTCCCTGGATGCCATGAAACCTAAAACAGCCCAGAGCTTTTCTGAACACTATGTTGTGAATGCGTTACTGAGAAACATAGTTGATGCTGTGTCAGCAGTGTGTGTACAGTTGTGTTGTCTATGATCCTAATATTTTATAATAATTATGTGATTGTTAGAGGTGCTAGTCATTCATTCAGTGGCATTTTAGGACGTTTTGAAGATCTGTGAAGACGTTTCGACACCCCCCGAGCCTTTGACATGTTGCATGCAATAAATGAGTTGTTCATGTACGTACTGATATTGTTTTGACTGAAGTAGAGTAGAATGATTTATATTAAAGTGAAGTAATAAGTGAAAAGAATCAATATATTAAAAGCACATGCGAGTGTAGACTCAATGTAGTTTCTGTCCTGTTTCTAAAGAAATAAAAACTTATAAAAATGTTTGTTTTGTATACCTGAGAAATGTTTCCTGCATTCTAATTCATCCAGTACAACATCCAACAAGACTTAGCAGATAATATTATTCTAAACTGCTCTCTTTAACTAAAACTGTGTTAGTTGATCACTAAATGTTCATCAGCTCTAATAAAAAAAAGGAAAACAATAAACTGCATATTCTTTAAAACACGTTTCACTTCCAGTTCTGTGACTGTAATAGAAATCATACACGAGGTCTCACACGCAAAATACAACCATTTCATTAAAAAATTATTTCGTTCACAAGTTCAACAACAGTGTACAAATGTTTCACAGCCAGAACAAACAACAAACAGTAATTGCTGATATCATAAGTTTTCCTGATAGTCTGAAATAAAGGGCATAGTCTGTATTTTTGTCTAAATCTAATCTGAGTAAGTCTGTTCAGCAGGTTCAAAGCTTATTTAACTCATCAACAGATTTATACAGTTTGATAACAAATAATTCAGATTATAGACTCAGACACTCATTTCATTCATGACTTAGACTTTTCATCCACGTATCAAAGTTGTTCTGCTGTGATCGATGTTCAGTTGCTCAAAAACATGAATCCTCTACGTATTGATCATGTTTGAATAAAAAGCCAGCACACAACAGATACCAGAGTGTAACACAGTCTTATCAACAGCAGTCAAATATCACGTAAGCAAATATGAAAGACAACCCTGATATCGACGCACATCGTAGAAAGCTTCACTGACAGTAGGAAAGGAAATGTTCCTCATGAGAACGAGCAGCACACTGGGACCGGTCCAAACATTGTCTGGTGAGTTCACAGGACAGGAGGAAATTCAAACTGCCTGGACTCAGTTACGTTTCTTCTGTCGTGCTCCGACTTCCTCTTGAGTCTCTGGAATCCACTGGTATCCAATCAGCATTCCCATGATAGAGAAACCTAGAAAAACATTGGTGCAATTACTTTTTGCAACATCAATCCGCAGTGGGGAATTATTCAATAATAGTGCAAAAAGATACTTTAATTATTTAAGCGATAGGATATTCCCACCATTCCTCAGTCTAGTTCAAACCTACTTGCAACTATGAGAGGTGCCATGACCCCAATAGTCAGAGGTGCAGTTTTGTAGATGAACGCCTCCGACAGAAAGTGTCCCAACGCCAGCACAAATGTCCACAAGGTGATGTGATATAGCCTGCAGGAAACCAGCGGGACACACTGTAAGAATCGAATGTAGACCGCCAATAGACAGGATGTGAAGAAAGGGGATGAGTGGTCTTACGTTCTGTTCTGGATATCAATGGCACAGGCACAGCGAATGATCGATGACAGCAAGGTCCAAATACCAAATGTTCGAGCTTGAAGGCCATTAACTGAGAGAAAGGTAGAAGGGGGAAATGGTGCAGTTTAAAAAGACTATGTCCATCTGTATTTTCAATTATGGATCATAAGCACAGAATAATCAGAGGGTAATAATGACTTAACTGATTTTATATATCAAATGTATATAAACCTGTACTTAAGGTCTATACTGGAAATGTCAGACATGTTAGTTTTTGTCTATCAACTGTAAAAAGTCAGGTAATCCCAAACCTGTAGAACAATCTGCAACCACATCATGCCCAGATGTGATGTTCCATGTTTGGTCAGTTTACATGAACTCACCAAATTCTGGCTTGCCGGTGTAGAGCTTCTCTGACAGGAAGCTGTGATCTCTGAAACTCTGCACGGTGTTTCCCACTGCAATGACCGCCACCATCACCAACCAGCTCCGCAGGACGTTTAGAAAGCGACTCATATTTTCTGTCTGTGAGGTGCACCTGTCCAGAAGGAAAGGACCGTTTTGCTTAATGCTGCAGGGTAAACTACATTAAACTACCGGTTCATACAAAGACAACTTGCGGGTTATGTTACACAGATAAATTAACAGATATGTTAGTCTACTCGGACACATTACAGAGAGCTATCATGTAGCAAGTGACACACGTCAATAACAGACAAAGGGCATCTTTGGTGTAACCTTGTGCTAGAATTAGCGTTCAAAAAGACATAAATGGTGTATTTACCTGGTGGTGTCTATCAATCTAGAATGCAGACACGTCACTGGGCGAAAACAGGGACATATGAATTCAAAACAATGAAGTGGGACTTACTAACTGGTTCTGTTATTATATTACAGTGGTCTGTCAAT